>PVJH01043506.1:0-13567 GCA_004026705.1 Nesogale talazaci | reverse complement strand
AACAGGTTTGGGCTTTTGGCAGTGCACTACCCCTAAGCGATGCGATGACTGCACTTACCTGTGTGTCCTGCAGAGGGCACTACGCCATCACGTTTTCAGGTGCCGGAGCTTTGCTGTGCAGGTAAGGCTGGTCTCCGAAAACAGCATGGGGTGGAGAGGCCTGCCAGATCAGAAATCAAACACCTCCGCGTTGTGAAACTAGGTAAATCCGGAGACTGTGCGAGCATGAGAAAGCATTCTGAGGAGGTTAAAAGCCAACCTCACTGACGCCTGGATCAGGTTAAAACCATGCCAAGTGCCGAGTCTCTGAACGACTTTATAAACATCCATCAAGGGATAGTACCTGCTGTCAGATATGTTTTGAAACGAAGTTCTTCTCTTTATGCTACACATGAGTCACGCATGAATAAATACAGCTGGCTCTTGCCTGGCGGTCTTTCTTCCTTTTTTAAAAAAGCAATCGTATTGATATATAAATCACACAGCCTATACAATTCATAATCCAGCCACATCAAGAAGAGTTACATAATCATCCCTGGTGACATTTCTACCCAGTGGCACAGTTGGGTGCCACTGTTGGAATCTGAGCCCATATGTTGGTGACGTGGCCTTAGTTCTGATTAAATATCTTTTCAATCTCTTCTCACCTGGCTAGCCTCTCTCTCTCTCTCTCTCTCTCTCTCTCTCTCTCTGTCTCTCTCTGTCTCTCTCTGTCTCTCTCTCTCTCTCTGTCTCTCTCTCTCCGCCTCTCTTTCCCAGTCTCTCAGTTTCACACACACACACACACACACACACACACACACACACACGTGGACGTGGTGGTGCGTTGAACTGCTAATCACAAGGGCGCCACTCCAAAAACCTCCAGCTGCTCTGAGGGCAAAAGATGAGCCCACCAGGAGTTAGAGTCCTAGGGAGCCCACAGGGACAGGGTCACTCTAAGTCAGAACCGACTCATCGTTTGGGTTTGGGAGGAACTATTTCAAAAGATCCCTGGATGATGTAAACAGTTACACGCTAACCTGAAGATTATCGGCTTGAGTTTACCCAGCGGTGTTTCACAAGACCCAGCAACCCTCTTCTCCCAAATCAGCCCCCCAAACTCTAAGGAGCCCAAGTCTAATCTGACATTCTAGGAGGGTCACGGTGAGTCAGAATTGTGGACTCGGCGACACTTGGATTTCAGGTTATCTTTTAGAGTGACTTGATCATATTGACATGGCTAATAAAGCCAGAGAGTATGTTAAAGTTTGTGTAAACCAACCAATCGGCCTGGTTGCTTCCTCTTTTTATTTGGTAATCACTGCACTCTGGCTCCTAAACTAGAAGGCAGTGCTTCATGCGTACTGTAGGCCTCTGTAGATTTACAGAAGAGTTCCTGGCTCACAGTGGTTGTCTTGGACGGTCCTGGGTGTCTGGCCTCCTGAAATCTAGGGACATTGGGAAACGGGATCGCGTGGCCTCGTCAGATGGTCTCCGATGGTTCCCTCCTGCCTGGTGATATTTGCTTAACCACTGTGCCACCAGAGCTCCTGAGTGCATGGCTGTCGGATGCCATCAGACGGGTTCCAACTCCAAGAGACTCAGTGCGCCTGAGAATAAAACACTTCCTGGCCCGGCACCATCCTGACCCCTGCTGCTACAGTTCAGTCCAGGGTTGTAGACACCGTGCCAGTTCGTCTCGTGGACATTCGTCCTCTTGTCTGCTGACCTGCTACTTTCCTGAGCATGATCCTCCCCAGCCCTGGGACCGGTGTCTTCTGAGAACAGAGTCAAAGGGTGTGAGCTGAATGGTCACCATCTTCGCTTGTAAGGATCGTGATGACTGCACTTCTTCTGGATAGATTTGGTTATTTTCTGGTAACCCGGCATATTTGGCTTCTTAGGAGCAAAGAATGAGACAGGAGACTGACTGAGTTAGTCTGAGTAGAGAAACAAATTCATGGACACTCATATGAGTGCAAGAAAGAGTTTTACATACAGGAACAACTGAATATTGAGAAAACATCCCAGCCCAGTGTAGATCAAGTCCATAAGTCTGATATTAGCCCATATGTCTGATACCAATCTAGAAGGTCCTCTTCAGACTCAGGAGACACATGCAATGATACCAAATGCAGGAAGATCACAGGCCAGTGGGTGGGAAGTGTTGTGAATCCAGTGGCTTTGTAAGCATCTCAGCACTGACAGGAGTCTCCACGTGGTTCCTCTGGCTCCATCAGCCTCTCTCCATGTATCTTCTTCACAAGGCTATCTCAAAGGGAGTGAGCCTACAGAGAGTCTGTCTCTTGCTTCCAAGGAGGAATACCAGCATTCTCAGAATCCCCAGGAGAAGGCCATGTCCACACAGAGGCCTCATTAGCTATGATCTGTTTGACAGGATGAACTCCATCCCTTCACTCTGAATCATCAAATTGACACCAGATTATATCCTTTCCACACTGACTTTGTCTGAGCGGTGAGTTTTGTTGAGCAGATCCTAACCCTTCTAGATATTTAGAATTTAGAAAGGACTGAGATTTATTGCACAGACGCAGTGCCAAAAGCACTTGGTAGTCCTTGCCAAGAAATCTGGATGACAAACAGACCAGTCAACTGTAGGACAAACTGGTCAACCATGCTTGTGCCAATTCAAAGAAAGGTGGCCCGAAATGTGAATAAATTTTGCTAAGGATGACCAAAAAGTGGCAGATGCCAGTATATCAATAGGAAACTACCAGAAATTCAACCCAGATTTAAGGAAGGTTGTGGAATGAGAAAAATCGATGCTAATGTCAACAGATAATAAATAGGAGAGGTCATTATCAGGCTGACCATCCCTGGCTGGAAACAGAACACCAGAAAGAGGTTTATCTGTTTGTTTGGGGTTTTTTTGGCATCACTGCTCTCTGATGGTGGGAGTAGGAGGCCCAGTCCCACCGCTGGAATTGAACCTCCGTCCCAGTGGGCCGCAGTCCCGCACGCAACCACTACGCCACTGCAGCTCAGCCCCGGTTTATCTATGTTTTATTGACAAAGAATGAGTAAGGAATATTGGGAAAGAAGTGATGCACTTGGATTATGGTGTTAGCAAAGAATACTAGAAATACCATGGACTTCCAGGGGAACAAAAGAAATACAGCCAGAAAGTTTCTTAGAAGCAAAGTTCTTTTGATTCCTCTCAAGCACTTGAGATGTGTTACTAGAAGAGACCAGACCCTGAGGAAAGATAGGTCAAGTCCTCTTTGTATCAGAGGCTTGGTTCTCAACGTGACATCCTTACTCTTCAACCCTAAAGAGGTCTTGTGCAGATTTCCCCAATGCCACATGTGGCAGTCATGTACTCGTGTGTCAATTTCATGATTGGGAGTCTAGGGGTGGAGTCTAGCCTGTCAATCTGGGGATAGCCAATGAGGCCTCTATATGGGCATGGCTTTCTCCTGAGCATTCTGGGAAGTCTCATGGTATTTCCCAACTGGAGAAGAGAGACTTGACTCAGTCTCCAAGATGGCGAACTACTGACAAGATGAGATGACAGCACGCTGACCGATCCTGATTCCTGGAGAATGGAGGAGCCGGAGAAGAGGCCACATGGACTAGCCCTCATGGAGCCAAATCTCTGGGGCCGGAGAAGCCACGTGGAGACTCCTGCCAGCGCTGAGATGCTTCTATTGCCACCGGACACACAAGACTCTGCCCCCACTCACCTGTGATTGTCCTGGTGTCATCACATGTGCTTCGTAAGTCAGAAGGAGACATTATAGACTGGTATGGGACATAAGGGCTAATATCGGACTTATGACTTTGGACTGGACTGGGTTGGGATGCTTTCTCAATGTCCCATTCCTCTTGTCTATAAACCTTTCCCTTATATCCATATGCGTGTCTATGAATTTGTTTCTCTAGTTTACCCGGACTAATACACCATTGATCACTTTTTCTCTCGACTGCTGCTTTCATGAGCACTGACTGTGCATCCCAGCAAGGTAAGATCCTTGGCCACTCCACCCTTTCTCCCATCTCACCTGAGGCTCATCCACTATGGGTCCAGTCACCAGGCTGTCGGTTCTCTGTACTCCGAATTGCCATCCGTCCCGAAGTCTGCAGTCCCCGATCTTCAGCCGCGCATGCTTCGAGTCCTTCTCCCTTTCAGCCATCAAGGTTGCTCGCCTTTCACCTGCAGCTAGTAAGCCTGTCTCCAATCCTCACGCTTTCCTCCTCTTCAGCTTGTGGTCAGGTGGCCCGTGGGCAAGAGGAAGGCCTCTGAGGAGATGGCGGGGCCGACGGATTCAAACACATGGCAAGCTTGGGAGGAGGAAGCCGAGCGGGGGCCCGTCCCCTCCCTGCTGGACGTGGGTTTGGCAGGAGCTGGAGCTGGCTGGGTGACGCTTGTTGAAGGAGTTCTGGTGGTACACTGGCTGCTGCGTGCCTGCTGACTGAGTCGCTGATGGTTGGAGCGCACCAGCTGTCTTCACCTGCGGCACAGAGCGCAGCCTGGGACACCCTAACTGACCCCACGACTCTGTCCTGCAGGGCTGCTGTGAGGTGTAGATTTCATCCTTCTTTTTATTTGCTTTCGGATGGTATCTCTCTAGAAAGGACTCTATCGGAAGCGTGTTCAAGCAGAACCCTGACTCTTATCATGTGTCCATTTTGATTTCTAATGAACGATGATTCTGTTCTGTCTCAGAAGTAATTGCTTCTTTTTCTTTTCCTTTTTTGTGGGCATCACTGCCCTCTGGTGGGAGTAGGAGGCCCAGCCTTGCTCCTGGAGAGCTGCTGCTGGATTTGAACCGCCAGCCCTGTGGGCCGCAGTCCCGTATACAACCACTACGCCACCAGGGCTCAGCCAGAGTGATTGTTTCTTTCTTTCTTTTTTTTTTTTTTTTGGCATCACTGCTCTCCGGTGGTGGGAGTAGGAGGCCCAGCCCCACTGCTGGAATTGAACTTCCTTCCCAGTGGGCCGCAGTCCCGCACACAACCACTACGCCACCGGGACTCCGCCCCATAGTAATTGTTTCTATGGCTGTTTTCTCCTCCCCTATTGGTTGGGACATAATCCATTGGGATTCATGTGAAACGCCTGGTGATATCTGGATCCATGTTTGGTCATGGCTGTAAAGAGTAATAAGCAAATCAACACAAAATCTTAGAACAGAGTGGACTGGTTAATTGACTTTCTGATAACTATGGGTTAATGAGAAGAGTCTTCTTCTTGCAACACTGACGGAAAATCTCTCTAACTTGCTTCATTCCATTTTCTTACTTTAATAAGTCACCTAGTGAACATCATTAAACTGTCTCCGACTGAGTCAGCATCCTTCAGTGCCCTGGGACCATTACTCGGAACACAACACATCATTTCGCGCTGTAGGTAGTAGCTCCAGGAGGTGTGGCAGTGCAACGGTCTCCTGGGCATGTCTTTACATTCATTTGATAAATAAGTGCCGATCAATTGTACATTTTACTCTACGTACATGTGCCTTGATTAAATATGTCAGTAGGTGCCTGGTAACCACCAAAGGATAATTGGTCTATTCCATCCAACCTTTGAGATGATGAAAGTCAGTGCTGTCAGGGAGTGAGTTGTGCCCGCTCTCTCTCCCCAGCCCCCTGCAAAATACACGTCACTTTTGACCAGACCGTGATGCCATGGTTGGATAGCTGTATAATGTTGTCACCATCCCCTCTGAGGTAATTTGCTAAGATCAGCCAATCGGTTGAAAGGGGCTTGGGGAGGGATGTCCACCCCTTACTCAAGTCACAACCTTCATCTGCTATAAAAGGAATGTATGGACTGGATTCTGACTTCCAGCCACCCTAAAGTTGCCGGACGCGAGGAGGGCTTGAAGGACTTGCTGACGAAGGTCGAGGGCTGCGGTCTCCGGTATGGATGGTATCTCAATGTCAAGGAGACCCAGGACCCTCACAACTGGACCCACGGGGAAGAGCATGATCAGTGCAGCAAAGGTTGACGTCATCGATGATGCTGTCTTGCCTGGATCCACAATCAAGGCACATGGAAGCAGCAGTGAGAGATACAAAGACGTGCTGCGTTAGACACATCTGCTGCACAAGACCTCTTGAGCAGAGGGAAAAGCAAAGCTGTGACGTGGAGGGTGAAGGGGCACCTGATCACCCATGGTCATGCCTTCCTGTGCCCGTGAAAGTTGGGACAATGAGTCAGAGAGACTGAAGAATCCATGCATTTGAATGGCGGTGCTGGCGAAGAATATTGAAGGTACCCTGGGCTGCTAAAAGGAGAAGCTGATCTGTCCGTCGGCAGTATGGCCAGAGCGCTCCTCAGAGGGAAGGTTGGTGAGACTTACCTACTTACATACTTTGGATATATTGTCGGGAGAGAAAGCAGTCCCTGGAGAAGGACACAGTGCTTGGTTAAAAAAAAAAAGAGGAAAGTCCGAGAGGAGATGGATTGATTGACACAGTGACTGCATCTACGGATTCAGGCACAGGGACGATGGGAAGGCTGGCCCCCGACCGAGCAGGGTTTCATTCAGTTGAGCATGGAGTCCCTGTGGGTCAGAACCGACTTGAGGGCATCTTCCCATCACCACAACAACCAAGAGGGTTTCCAATACTGCAGATCTTTACGGGAGCAGATGTCCTGATCTTTCTCCTGGTGGGTAGGAACCGCTGGCCTTGCCTGGAGCCGTCCAATGCTGACCTGCCTGGCTGCTCCACCAGGGTTCCTTCAGGAGATTAAAGGAAGGAGAAGATGAAGGAAGGAAGCTGAACAGGACAGGGTTGGTTACCGCTCAGAAAGAAGTGTCCAGACTATGTCCTTGGGGGCCCTGGTCCCTGCCCTGAAACTCTCCTAGACCCAGGAAAAGACTGATGCCAAGGTACATGAGATTTCCAAGGGATGCCAGCCCCAGAGCTGGTAAAAGGAGAAACTAGCCTTGCCCCAGAGCCTAAGCAGGGGTCCTCAAACTTTTTCAACAGGGGACCAGTTCACTGTCCCTCAGACCGTTGAAGGGCTGGACTATAGTTAAAAAGGTGGGGGGGGGGGCTGAACTCCGGTGGCGTAGTGGTTGTGTGCATGACTGCGGCCCACTGGGATGGAGGTTCGATTCCAGTTCCACGGAGCAAAGGCTGGGCCTCCTACTCCCACCACCAGAGGGCAGTGATGCCCCAAAAAACAGAAAAAAGAACTCCGAACAAATTCACTGTGGGCCTGGGATGAGCCGGCTGCTAAGCAGAACAGCAGCAGGGGCAAAAACACCCCGTGGGCCGGATAAATGTCCTCCGCGGGCCACATGTGGCTCATGGGTCCTAGTTTGAGGACCCCTGGCCTACAGTAACAGACAGCCTTCCCTCAAACCAGCCCCTCACTTCAGACGTCTGACCTCCTCAACTGTGAGTGCACACAGGAGGACGGTCATAGACGTTCTAAAGAGACTAAGACAAATGCCATCACTCAACAGTTGAGAAATCTGAGTCCTGGAGAAGAATAAGGAGCATTCAGGCAGCGTACAATTCAGATGTCCCGATTGCAAATCCAGCGTCCCTTTGAATAATCATAAAGCATGATGTTATTGCAATGTTCTGTCATCTGCTTCTCTCCCCCTGTGCATGTGCAGATCATCCTCAAAACTGATTATTTGGGGGCTGAGCCCCGGTGGCGTAGTGGTTGTGCGCGGGACTGCGGTCCACTGGGATGGAGGTTCGATTCCGGCTCCCAGGAGCAAAGGCTGGGCCTCCTACTCCCACCACCTGAGGGCAGTGATGCCTAAAAAAAAAAAAAAAAACTGATTATTTGGGAGTCTGGGTTAAAAGGATGGGCGCTGCATTGACACACAAGCTCCACAGAGACAAGCTTGAATCTGTTCTACTCACTGAGCTGTCTCTGTACCAACACGAGTCCCCAAACCTATTACCATCGACTCGCCACGACTCTGTAAAACAGAGTCAAACTGACCCCTGGAGGTGTCAAGGGTTAAATATCAGTCTGCTAGCTGAAAGATGAGCCGTTCAAACCCACCAGCAGTTTCACAGGAACAAGATGAAGCTTCCTGTTCCTGGAGAGGTCCGCAGCTCTATGCATAGGAAGGAGGAAATGCTTGACGTTGCCAAGGATTTCACCTTGCTTGACTTGACAGTCGATGTCCTGGGTGCACGTGCGGCCCAAGATCTCTTTAAAGTCTTGAAACGCAAGTATGTGACTTTGAGGACTAAAGTGCGCTTGACTCAAGCCTTGGTATCTTCAGCCACTTTCAGCGCGTGAAAGTTGGACATGGATCGGGAAGACTGAAGAAGAGTCGAGGTGTGCAAATCGTGGAGCTGGTGACGAATGCGGAAAGTACCATGGGCCCACAAAAGAACCAGCACACCTCTCTTGGAAGCCGTACAGCCGGAGGGCTCCTGGAAGCCGGGTTGGCGAGATGTCACCACATTTCCTGGGGAACACGTTGTCAGAAGGGTCTGGTCCTTGGAGATGGCCGTGATGCTGAATGAAGATGAGGGGTGCCGGACAGGAGCCAGGCCCTCGAGGAGAGGGATGGGCTCAGTCCCTGGTTGCCCCGATGGGTTAACACCTAAGAACAGGCATGAGAGCGGCAGAGCACCAGGCAGTGTTTCCTTCACCGTGGCATGCAGCCAGCTGGACGTACAACCACAGGTGTCGGAACGGTGACTCAGCGGCGGCGGGTGGGGCTTTTTGCCAGATCTTTTCCCCCCTGTAGTCATCAACATTCCGGTGAGCTGCCTCTGAGGGCTGAGCTGTCACAGCACCTGGGCTTCTGCAGCTCCTTGGAGGACCTTCCATCCATGTTTGTGGTGACTCAAAGAAGGACCGCACACCGTGGAACTGGATTTCAAGCTCATTTGCCAGCGGTTCCAGACTGCTCCGCTCATGTCCCTTCAGACCCACAGTCTCCAGACGCCTCCTCGTCAGAATGGTTAGCACCTCACTAAAAAAAAGGAAAGAAAATGGGTACCTATTAACTCATGGCCATGACCAAACATTCTGAGCCCTGGTCTCACGTGGGGGTACATGCCAGTTTCAGGTGCCATATGGAAAACCTGCCAGATTTGAGCAGCCTGGGTTCCGTACGACCAGCTTGCAAAAACACTTTTCAGATCGTCAAATGAAGCAACAGCATAGCCCGCGTCAACCTTCAGCTTTTCAAAGCTGAGTGGTTAACAAAGTCTACTTACAAGGTTTACAAGCTTACTGAAAGAAGCACATGCCCCGTCCCCAGCCCCCAAAATAAGAAGCACATGCCTTTAAAAGCAAAGCCACCCGACTGCGAGCATGAGGGTAGACAGGTCCTTCTTGGACAACTATCATATTTTTCAGACCATGAGACAACCTGACCATAAGATGCACCTAGTTCGTAGAGCAGGAAAACAAAAGAAAATTCTGAACCAAACAGTACCAGTGTACTAAATAAAGCAAAATACAGTAATATTTAACAGCATAAACTCAACAGTGGAGTTAGGAACCATCGTCCCTTTCATGAACAAAGGAGGTGAGGGGTGCGCTGTGCCTATCATGTGACCTGACTTACATGGAGACTCCAGGGGGCGGGACTTTCCCTGCACACACAGCAATCCACAGCCTGCAAACAGCAGCGGGCAATAAATGGGCACATGGGATCATAAACAAATGTTCTGGGGTACCACACCTTCGGACCATAAGACGCGCCGTAGTTCCCCCCGCCACTTTTGAGGGAGGGAAGTGGGTCTTATGGTCCGACAAAGGCTGTATCTCTTGGGCTTATTGACAAGTTTGCCCTTCAACTCTCAAATGATAAGGTGACCAGACGACTCGCCTTTTAACAATTTAACACGGTCCCGTGGTGTTTGCTTTTGTGTATGTGTGTGGGCATCACTGCCTCTGGTGGTCGTGGGTGCTACCCAGTGCCGCTCCTGAGAGCCGCCGCTGGATCTGAACCGCCAAGGCCGCGGGCTACAGTTCCGCACTCAACCACTTACGCCACCGGGGCTCAGCCCGGTCCCGTGGTGTTTTAAAATTAAAATAAATATATCACAATACTATTTTTGTGTTCTATGAACATTTTGTTGCTCCATATAGACCAAATTGTTAATCAAAAACTCCCCCCCGCCCCCGCCCCTGGTCAATGGTGGTCCGCTTAAAATCTGGTCACTTTAGGACATCATCTGATCAGCCGGTGTGAAAAATACTTCAAAAAACAAATCCAGGCATGGATGAACTCCTCAGGCCCTCTTCTTATGGACCTGTTTAAAATGCAACAGTGCCACTAAATACCTGAGGTTCTATGTATACATTGGACTCAGAGCATGGGGCAAGTCTACAAAATCGTAAGGTGGAACTTAGCTTCTAAAGAAGCCAGGGATGTTATCGGCGTTATATTCGAGAACATGTGTTCCAGGATTATTTGAATGAGTTCATCCTTTATGTTATTTGTACCGAAAGTGCTCACCTACATCAGAAGAGCCTCAAGACAATTTTCCCGGTCCAATTCAGTCGCGCGGGTGGGTTTCTTCTCAGTTGTGCACCCGATCTTGTCCTTTTCCAAACAACTGCACCACCACGAGGGCAACCTCTGGCAGACCGTGCCCCCTCCGCCTTTTGCGGCCCGCCCTGGTTGCCGACCTTGTTCCTGTGAGTGGCCGGTGGTCCAGCTCAGCAGACTGCGCGTGCGTCAGGAGAGAGCCCGTCCAAGAGCGAGTCGCCAGGCCTTTCTTTCGCGTGTGCCTTAGACGGCATCCGACGTGTGTCACTCTGTGGGGGAAGCCGTGTTCTGTGTGGCCTGTGTTGTGGTGGGGCGTGGCGGCGGAGTGATTCCCCACTCCCGGTGGCCCCGGGGTCTCAGTACAGTCTAACTGCCCCCCAGGAAGCAGACCACCAGGCCTGCTTCCAAGGTGCTCCCGGTTTGCTTGCCATCACCAGCCTTTGAGCCAGTACTCGGCCATTTAGCCCTTTGCCACCCAGGGACTGCTCTGGGGCGCATCTTGCACATTTTGCGCGTCCACTCCCTTGCGGCTGGACGCGTGGGTCATCTCCACCTTCGGGCCACTGTGAAACTCACCCTGATGCGGCGCAGGGTTCTGTATGGTGCCTGCCTCCGTTCCGTACCTGGGATTTGAATGCCTGAGTCCTCTGACCAATCAAGGCGTAGAGTCGCGGTTCTCAACCTGTGGGTCAAGACCCCTTTGATGGTCAAACGACCCTTTCACGGGGGTCACCTGGTGCATCACAGTAGCAACATGACAGTGATGAAGTAACAACGAAAATCGCTGTATGGTTGGGGATCACCACCAGGTGAGGACTGTCAGAAAGGGTCTGGGTACAAGGAAGGTGGAGAAGCACCAATGTTGAAGAACCACTCCGCTGTTTCCTGTCATGACCGTCTGCACCCCTGGAGGTGGCCCTGCCCACAAGGGAGGAGGGATCTGGTTTCTCCACATCCTGGCCAGCGCCTGGTGCGCTGTTAGGGTCATTGCCATTGTTCAATGGGCTTTAGTTGGCATCCCACCAGTAACCAGGGGACCCTGCAGAGGCAGCGCAACTCTGCCCTATGACTTTACATCAACTCGAAGACCACAGAATGGCCAGGGAAATGCTTACGAGGCTGGCGGCTCACAGAAAAGATGGACCGTTTGACCTCACCAACTGCCCTGGGAGGGAAAGATGTAGTGGTTAGCCAGCTTCCTGGTGACGGCCAGGAAGGCCTGGTGAGGGCCAGGAAGGCCTGGTGAGGGCCAGGTGACGGCCCTCGAGTCTGTCCTAGGCTGCTCTTCGTTGGCATCGGCTCTGCGAGAGTGGGTTTGAGTTCACGGCTCCTGGCGCTAAGCATCTTTTCAGGTAACCATTGGCCATCCGACTATCTTCTCTGGTGAAATGTGTGTGCTGGTCCTTTGCCTGGTTTTTATTGATTTGCTTATCTTGCGCCTGTTAAGTTGTTGAAATGTTTAATACATTAGAAAAAGATAGTAAGTATCCTTATCCGATACATAGTCCCCCCCAAATGTTTTCCCAAATGCTAGGTTGTTTCTTCATTGTGTTCATAAAGTCCTTTTTGGGGCGTGGGGGTGGCATCACTGCCCTCTGGTGGTCGTGGGAGCTACCCAGCCTTGCTGTTGCTGGATTTGAACCACCAAGCCCGTGGGCCGCAGTCCGGCGCTCAACCTCTACGCCACTGGGGCTCAGCCGATAAAGTCTTTTGATGAACAAGAGGACCTACTAGTTTTTATGAAGTCCCATTTATCTCTTTTGACCTTTGCTCTTCTTGCTTTTTGTTCTGCTTTGTTTTGCTTGCTCTCTTATTTTTTTTCACAGTTTTATTGACACTGAATCCACGTATCACACAATTCAATGCTTCAATCATATCAAGGAGAATTGTACAATCATTACCACAATCAATTTCAGAACATTTTCTGAACATTTCCCCATGATTAATTCGCCTTTAAAATGAGCTGTAGAAAGCTGAGCTCTGGTGGCGCAGTGGTTGTGCGCGGGACTGCGGCCCACAGGGTTGATGGTTCAAATCCAGCAGCAGCTCTCCAGGAGCAAGGCTGGGCTTCCTAATCCCATCAGGGCAGTGATGTGGGGGGTGGGGGTGGGGGAAGAGCTGTGTACTCACGTTTAGTTCTAATTCTCATATCCCCTCCTGCCTGCATTTACTCCCGAAATCCTCTCATCCCCTCACCTCCCCTAATTCCCTACAAATCTGTGCATCAGTTATTATCTCTATGCACTTACTCCTCTGTGTCATGAACTGGTAAACCCAACAGAAACAATACGAAACAAAAATGAAATGAAGTGGTGAGAACGAGAGAATAAAAATATAAAGACAAAAATACAAACCATGAACAAGAAAAAGGACACTCATTAATATTAAAAAAAAAAAAAAACCCAGGGAAGAAGTTTCTGTCTTGGATTAGAAAAGAGATCCTTGCACCTAGAACAAATTCATGTTGGGCCTAGAGGGAAGTCAAGTGACCAGGTATCAAGTTTGATCCAGCCTAATTCCAAAAGCAATGACCTACATATCCCAGACCTCTATCTGTGGTCAGTGGGGATCTGCCAGTGGTTTAATCTGACAGGATACTCTGCAGATGGGCTTTGGACTCCCACTGTCCTCCACAGCCTTCCCCCCATTGGATGGAATTCACAATTTTAGCTCTGATACATTTCACTTTGTCATAGTTGCGTTTTATTATTGTTGCTGTTCTCACGTTTGTTCTTATATCCAACAGTGTAACCTTAAGAACCAGGTCCCACAGTCTTGCCCCTACCCTTCCTTTTCATTTTAGGGTTCTTACTTAGGTCTTTGATCCATTCTGAAGTATGCATGTATGTGCGTGTGCTACACACACAAAGAAACACTCTGATGGCTACTTGGGATGGGAGGGGAGAGGAGATTAGAGAACAGACTTGCACATGTATTCATTTGGGTGAAGGGAAAGTCAGTATACAATCAGGGGCGATCGGCACACTGCCATTACGGCAAAGGAAAAGTGCCCAAGGGTTACAGACAACAAGGGCCACTCCTAGATAAAATGAAGGACAAGTTAAATCAGTGCTGTAAAGATGCTGCTTTCTGGGTACAAATTGGGATGCCTGCACTCTCAGGTCTCT
>PVJH01043505.1:0-13561 GCA_004026705.1 Nesogale talazaci | reverse complement strand
TCTTTGGGTTCAAAGAATGGACTCTGGATCTAGAATCCCTAAACTCATCCCAAATTTGTCACTTCTTTGAGGAACGACTTAAACAATTTACTAAATCTCCCTGCCTCTCAATCTTGTCATCCTTGCAATGAGTATGATAACAGTCCCTACCTCATAGTCCTTTTGTGAATGTGAATGAGTTGAAATGTATACAGGATTTAGAAGCATGCCCAGGTGAATCCTAACCACAGAGTATAATGATATATGTTTCCCCAAGACATATTAAATGGTATGTGAAAAATATTAATGAGTATAGTTATGAACTAGTGTTCATAATTCAATTTCAGGTTTCCATCAGGTCAATTTCTACTCGGAATGAGATTAGAGCTGTCATCCATAATGTTTTCAGTAGCTGTGAGCTCTCAGAAATAGGTTATTGGGATAGTCTTCTGAGGACGTTTTGTGGGTATTTGAACTGGTAACCTTTTAGCTAGTAACTAAGGGTTTGTACCTCAAAAGAAACCCTACTAATAACTCATGAGTAAACCATGATAAATAATTAAATATGGATAAAGTAGGGATGGGAGTGATAACTAACTAGCATTCATGGCAGAATCCCAATTAGCAAGTGAAAAAAAATGAAGGAACATCACACTGACAATTGTTTGGGGCAAGAATCATTATTGAGTGACAAAATTACTGTGCAAAAGTAAAAAGGAATGAGATTTTTTGATATTCTGAAAAGATCACCCTGTAAAGTACTTAGTTGTTATAAAGAGAAAATATTTGACAAAAAACTACCTTAACTGAAGTTCCTAGTATTTCTTATAAAAAGGCCACAACCCAAGGAGGCATCACATCTTGTGACCTAATTGGTAGTTTGGGTTCTACTTCTTCCTTCAACCATATATATCAAGTTAAGATAAAAACTCACTATCATAATAACTATAAAGTTAATGGGTACATTTATTCTGAAGACTAAACCTACAAAAGCTATGAAGTAGACCAGAACAAAAAATAAGACAAAAAAATGGAAGTGAAAGGAGACAGTGGACAATGTAATATTTGAAAATAACAATGATTTACAATTCTTCGAGGGTTCATGGTGATGGCAGGGTGGAGAAGTGAAGGAAAAAAATGAGGACCCAATACCAAAAACTCAAGTAGAAAGAAAATGTTTTGAAAATGATGATGACAATATATGTACAAATGTGCTTGACACAATGGACATATAGATTGTTATAAGAACTATAAGAGCCCCCACTAAAATTATTTTTTAAAGCTTCATACTCCGTTTATTTACAAATTTGTTTTGCCAAGGACACGTTGGGCAAGCAACATACTGAAAATGTGCAAGCACCCTCCACTGGCCACTAAAATCATTTTTAAAATAATAAATTAAATTAAAATAAATAAATAAATGTAGATTTCCAGTTTTATGTACTTTTCTTCAAAACATGTATTGATTGCTTACCATAAGCTGAAACCAACATGTGTGTTTTTTGTTTGGTTTTTCTCTACTGTTAAATACTACAACTGTTTGACCTTGAGGAAATGGCAGGCTGGCTTCTTCTGTCCTCCCTGGCTACACCTGAAAAAAGGAGAAAAAATTAAACTCCACACTAGGCATAGGCCAGTTGTCCAAGTCCAAGGACAGACATACCTACAAATTCTGCCCTTTTTCACCCTGTTATGACCTTCTTATTATGGTCCTCTGCTTCTCTGCTGAGGTCCATACTTGCTAGTATGGTCACACAGAACTCACAGACAATACTCACCATCCACAGAAGATTTTTAGGCAAGTTGACAGATTACCACAAGGATCAGAAATCGTTAAGGACACAGAGAAGCACCTCTCTTCCACTAGAAACCTTCTCCTTGATCCTTAGCTTCTCAGCCACATGGTTACCAGGCCCGCCCCTTATTCGGTGGAGCAGGAAACTGATTGCTCTCATTCCTCATCTCAACTGCTCTTCTGCTCTGTGTCTTGGTCACAGACAGAATCCAAGCAAACTGATACCTTGACTACTTTATTCTTTCTTTTCTCCATTTATCATGATGCCCTCTATTGGCTTGTAAGCCTATTGGGTTTCTGTGCATTGAGTTGTAATCCATACAGAAGGCTTCAATATATACTCAGAAAAATGGCCTCACTGGCCAATTCTTCAGAAGTCATGCCCCACCATAGTCCTTAAGATGGTTAGTCTATCAGAGAAAATAAACCAAAAACTCCATTTTATGGTGGCAAGTTCAACAAGGATGCCCAAGTATTGTGCTAGATTATGGTGTGTTTAGAATCCCTGTAACAACCCTGTGGTATATAAGAAAAGTTATCCCCAATTCACAAAGAAACTGAGAATCAGAAAGTGTAAGACACTTAATCAAAATGAGTATACACAGTTACTATAAGAATCAGTATGAAAACCGTATGTCTGTTTGACTCCAAATGTCCTTAAATGAATCAGCTACCTACATTCTCGTTCAGGTTATTATGTTTCCAAATCATTTCAAATATAGATCTCTAATTGTCTGAAATCTTTCTATGCAAATGATAAATTCAATATATTTTTTCTAGCACTTTGCTAAACTGTGATGTATTTGTTCTTTGCCCATTCTCTTTATAATTGATATCCTTTCTCAATTCTTTATTTCTGTACATAAAGAGAAATATCTGTAGAACATATGGCATAAATGATTGGCAAACCCTGACTCATTCCTTGCCCAAGACTTAGTGCCTCAGCATCACATCACGTGTAACCATCATCCCACTAATCAAGTGACTGAACATTCTCTGGATAACAATGCCATCATTATACAATGTAGTTCAGGAACTTTGGGCAAACTAAGACTGCTTTGATCTAATCCTTTAGCATCCAGTTTTAAAAAAATACTAGTTTATCTTTTGTTGTTAAGGGAGAAAAAAAAGGAAACTTTCTAAATGAAGCAATTCTGAGATAAAAATAAAGCAAAAACACTCTCTATGCATCAAAACTTGTATCCGTGGGGATAGCTTGTTTGTAAACATAGTTGTATGTATTTGAAAAGTTCATGAACATCGTATCTTACCATGGAATTTGGAATTGCATAATAGCTTCTTCCATTCATAAT
Organism: Nesogale talazaci; assembly: GCA_004026705.1. Taxonomy (NCBI): domain Eukaryota; kingdom Metazoa; phylum Chordata; class Mammalia; order Afrosoricida; family Tenrecidae; genus Nesogale; species Nesogale talazaci. The sequence goes on along the minus strand of PVJH01043505.1, from coordinate 10,474 downwards.
GTTCCCCAAAATAACTTGATGACATTTAAAATATTTTCAAGCTGAAGTTCATTTATTCTTTTTTCAATCCAATGAAAAGAATCATGAATTTTGTAGCATAGCCAGATATAAAATCAGGCTAGCAACAAAGACCTTTTTAAGTGCAATAGGCTTCCTTAAATCTTGACAAGCTATCAGTCTCCCTTACATCCTAGTTTCCCAAAGACTATGCAAAAATACCACTAGAGAGATTAGAAATCTTCTGTTGGGCAACCCCTTCTAGGACCAACCAAACAAAACCCACTGCCATTGATTTGATTCCAACTCAGAAAAAAGGAAAAATAAAAAAGCCTACATAACCTCCCTGCTATCAAATTGATTGCAATTCATAGAAACTGTATAGGACAAAGTAGCACTGCCCCTGTGGGTCCTGAGAACTGTCTTTCTCCTGTGGAGGGGCTGGCAGCTTTGAACTGCTTCCCTGTGCTTAGCAGACCGGCCTGTAACTGACTATGCCACTAGCGTTAAGCCTTTATAGGAACAGCTGGTCACTCCAAACCAGCTATCTTGCAGTTAGCAGACCAAGACCTACCACACAGTAGCACCACAGCTCCTTAGTTGCTGCCTAGCCAAGTCGAACTCATGTCAGTGCCATGTGTACTGATTTGTAGTGACTGATTTTTTTTTTAAGTAGATCACCAGGACTTTCTCTCGGTGAATTCGAAACACCATTTTTGTTGGGAGTGGAACATGCTTGCTGTTTATCATTACTAAGGAATTCCTGTTGACTGTCTGTATACTAGCTTATCCCAAAGAGAACTAGCTTTTTGAGTAGTACCTCTACTACTAGTAGGTTCACATGCATTACGCCCTCTTTTCCTATGAAATAAGAAAATACATGAAAGGATATGGCACATAGCAGATCTTTCATATATTCCCTGACTTTATTACATTTGATTAGTTTCCCCCAGCATTTAAATTTTGTTGAATACCTCTTGGATATGAGACCCTGGGCCTCTCAGAGAAAGTCATCCAACCTGACAAATTTAGTTAGAGACTAAACATCCAGGGATCTATTTAAGACTTAACTCTATCCTTGAAAAGACTCAAGCCTAGATGTGTCTCTAACAGCAACGTATTTCCTGAATGAACCACAAAACTAAATCTATATCTGTACATTAAGAATGCAGTATTTTTACCAGAATTTACTATCCTCTTTGTAATGTAAAGTCCAAGTCAATCGTTAAGCCTGGTATCTGAGATTCAAATTCTCTTTCTCTGGTGAGCTTCCTTTCTCTTAGTATTGAATCTCATGCTACATTTATGTAAGTAGTTTATTGATGTCGAATTTAATTTGCTTTATCCATTGTATTTTTAGATTAAAAGACAGATGTGGTGTTTAAATTGCCAGGTTGTGCAGCTACAACAGCGTAACTGGTGAAAGAGAGACTAGGTGTTTTCCAGTCTTCTCCTTGCCAAACAGAATTTCCTTTTCTTTGGAATACTGAAAATACATACTTTCATGCCTTTGTTGAAATGGCTACACATGCCTGGAAAATGACATTTTTAATAAACCATTTTACCATTCTCCATCAAGTTTATCCCCCTTCATGAGAGTTTCATGTGTGTTAGAATAGGACTGTGTGCCACAGAATTTTAATGTTTTTGTAGGAATAGAAACTCTGGTCATCTATTGGGTGAGAGTTGAACTGCTATCCAGATAATCAGGAGTCCAACCCCCCAGCTGGTCTGTGGGTAGAAGAGGCTTCCCACATAAGGACTCAGAAACCCTGCATTGGGTCATGTTGCGTCAGAATCAACATGATGGGAATAGGTGTGGTTCTTTGTTGGGGACAGTTTAAAATACCCATCGCCTGGTGCCTCTGGGTGGATTTTCATCTTCAGTCACTTGATTAGCAGCTGAGCACTTTATCCATTTACATCATCAAAAGACTATTTTTTAAATCATTTTATTGGGGGCTCATACACTGTTTTTCATACAATATATATAAATGCATATATTGTGCCACACATTTTCACATGTCTTCTGCTGTCATCATTCTCCAAACATCCACTATTCCACTTGATTTCTTGACATCAACTTCTCATCTTTTTTCCTCCATCCTTGCACCCCAATCCCCCAACAACCCTCAATACTTTATAAATTATTATTGTATTGTCATAACTCACACCGCCCGATATCTCCCCTCTTCCTCTCCTCCAATGACTGTCCTCCTGATAGGAGGTTTTTTGTAGATCCATGTAGTTGGCTCCCCCTCTCCACCCCACCTTCCCACAACCCATCCACTCTTCCTAATTGCACCAAGGGTTTCATTTGTCCTGGGTTCCCCGTATTTCCATTTTTCATCTCTACCCTCAAGTCCAGCTAGATTTGTGAGGTAGAATTGGGACCATGATAGTTGATGGGAAGGAAGTCTTCAGGAACTAGAGGAAAGTTGTATGCTTCATCGCCACCTCACAGAACCTCAGACTGTATTTTAACTCAAATTTAAAACAAAGCAAAACAACAAAAAACCTCACTGCCATCAATTAACTTCTGACTCATAGGATGGATCATCAGAAAGGGTAGGAGTAGAAACTCCCATAGGCATGTCTTAGGTGAGCAAAAGCCTTCGTTTTGCTCCCTTGGAACAGCTGCATGATTTGGAGTTCTGGGCTTTCAGTTAGTATTTCAATACAAAACCCATGACACAAGCAAGGCCCCTTAACCAAGTTTTCAACTCACTTCATCAAATCCATGTGGACACATAGCTACCCTTTAGGACAGGGTAAAACTGCCCCTAGACTTAGAAGACTGAAAATACATACTTTCGTGTCTCTGATGAAATGGCTACGGATGCCTGGAAAGTGACATTTTCAATCAGCCCATTTACCATTGCATGGGTTTCCATGACTATAAGTCTTCACAGGAGAAGAAAGCATCCACTCATTCCCACAGAGCCACTGGTGGCATCCAACTGCTCGCCTCCTGGCTAGCCACCCATCAGGTAGCCCCCAGCGGCACAAGACCAGGTAGTTTTGCATAATTTCCCCATGCAGTTTTAACGACTGAAAACCAGAGGCTCGTACAGGTTCTCCATCCATCCCCACTGTATGAAGAAAGGTGCTTGTGTGGGAAGAGCTGGAGGGCCCACAGACCATGCTCATCAAGCAGGCCACTCCTCACGTTTGTACTTCTGTGACCCAGTGGGGATGGGAAGCAGGAAAGATCAGCTTCATTGGGGTTCTCCTGACTGAGGGAATAGCATAGTTCTAAAGGGGGACTCAGGAACTCAGCAAGTAGCTCAGCCCCTGCTGTTTGCCTGTGAACTGGCTCAGCACCTTACCTTACGTAGAGCTTCTTACAAAGAGATGCTGGATTTATCAAAGAGACCCCCCTCCAGGACCATTCAGTGAGTCGTTCTTCACCAGGTGAGGGAGTCTGTCATGTTGACAATCAAACACCAAGGTCCCTTGAAAAGTTAGTGTGGATCTAAAAGTAGGCTGTATTTTTAGATTCATATGGGGAAGTTTCAGGTAAGAATTTTGCAACCATTTTTGTTTGTTGTGATACATACTTGAGGGGGGGCTATGACACGTGAACTATTAGAGCTGGATGGATCTTGAGGAATTATAGGTTTTTAACCCTTTTGAAGTTCAGAGTGGTAAACAGCTTTCCATAAGAACATGAAAACCCCACTGCCATCATGCTGTTTCTGACTCATAGTGATGCCGAAGGACAGTGGTTCTCCACCTTCCTCATGGCATGACCTTTTCATAGAGTTCCTCATGTGGTGGTCACCCTTCAAACATAAGATTATTTTCATTGCTACTTCTTCACTGTCATTTTGTTCCTGTTATGAATCAGGTGACCCCTGTGAATGGGCTGTTCGACTCCCAAATGCATTGTGACCCACAGGTTGAGAACTGCTGCTGTAGAACATGATAGAGTCGATCTCTGGGGTTTCTGAAATTGTCAGTCTTTTTCAGGAGCAACTAGCCTCATCTTTCTTCCTGGATGTACCTGGTAGCTTTGAACTGCTAACCATGGGGTTAGTAGCTCAGCACTGAGTCCATTACACTAGATCTCCTGATGGTCATCAAAGGGACACCATGATTTTTTGTCCAACTTAGTATGCCTTTAAAATTGGAAAAAAAGTTTAATGGAAAATGTGACAAGCAAACTTGGCCATTTGGTCACTCTTCATCTAAGATTGGTAAATAATCATATCTTTGAATTGGTTATTAGATGACATAATGAGTGTACCCCTTGATGACTGTGTATATGAACCTGTAGCTGGTGTCCTTTGTTGTGTGTCAGAGGTGTGGAGAGAAACGTAGCTTCATTCAGGAAACTCTAGACAGTTTGGTACTCGGGCATTATGATGTTGCAGATGCGAGATTGTGAAAAGAAGTAGAGAGTTGTGCCAGTTCTGCCCCAGGACAAAAACAGAAGCGCACATAAGTGCTCCCACAGACCGTCAAGCTGCAGTTGATCATCCTTCTGGACAACCTGGCATAGGATCATAGACACCTTTCAGATCCAGTTCCTCTGTAAAGGGAAAGGGGGCCTTTGATGTTTTGGGATTCACCTTGGTCACACTCTGAGGGACATTGTGATTGCTTCTCATCTTACAACCGAATCGAGTCTGACTCAGTGGTGTCCCAAGAGGACAGAGCACAATTTCCCTGATGCGTTTCCAAAATGGTAGCTCTTTATGGAAGGAGAAAGTCTCATCTTCCTTCCACAGAGGTGCTGGTGGCTTAGAACTGCTGGTTCTGCCATGAGCAGCAGGATGTGTAACCCACTACACCAGCAGGGCTCCGTGCCATGTGTCAATGTAGACAGTGGCATGGCACGAAAGCTGGCAGAGAGGGACAGTGAAGCTAAGAAGTGAAAAAGTACAAAATGGAAGTTTTTAAAGCGTGAAGCCATACAAGAGTAATGGTCATGGAAAAGGGGTATACAGAGAGATCCTTTTTATTTTGTTTGCTCAGAAAATGGAATGCTGCCAAGGCTATGTTTTCTCAGACTAAGTGTAATGACCTCAGAGTGCCAGGGAAGCTGAGAGATTTCATTTCACTGTTAAAATAACAGCTATCTTTGGGCAAATGAAGGAAAAGCCCATGAGGCAAGAGTGAGAATGTGGTGAATATCAGCACTTTTGAAAAATAAAACTAAGTTTAATCTATTTCTTACTGTTGTGCAATAAGGTGAAGTCATTAAAATTGAGTATCTCATGGGTTAGAAAAAGGAGATGAGTTAAAATGTGTTTATTTTAATGTGCACGTCAAATGGGTGGTCTCATTAGCCAAATGAGACCAGTTCACGAGTAAATTATAGAATTCACCTACTGTAATATAGTATTATCTAGTTAACAATCGAAACTCCATCTAGTAGGTCCCTTTCTGGTCACCCAGCACAGGCTTCTGAAAACAAGCACAGCTGATCCCACCTGTGGGATAGACTTCCAATTGTTTTCATGCAATATTCGTGGCAGACTCTTAAAAAATGCTGGCTGTTTACTAACCATCCTGTGTGATAGGTACTCTTTTACCGGAAAAATAATGATACACAAAACCTTTGTTTTGATTAATCACATCTATAACAGAAAAATAATGATCACAATATCTTACCAAAAAATTCAATATGTTAATGGAGTAAGCACAATGGGAAGAATTCTCTATCTTGCAAAGGAAATGAAAATAGAGAGAATATTTGAAACAAACTATGCTGGAACAATGTATTCTCTACAAGTAATCGTTTAAATAAGGAGTTACTTTTCCATATTCAAGTGATGCAAGTTCAATTTGGAAATGTTATAAACTAAAATAAGTGCACTTTGGAAGGAAAATATAGTTTACTCCCATAAACAGAAAAAAGGAATAATTTCATAAATATATGATAATGAAATGATAGAATTGGCATAAAATTACTCATCAGTGTATTGTTATAGGTTTCACTGAATTGGTTTTGACTGATAGTGAACCCGTGTGACAGAAACAAGCTTCAAAGGTGTCTAGCCACTCTGGGTGGCTTCAAACCTTTTTGTCAGCGAGCAGTGTGCCACCAGGGCTCCTTGTTCATCAGTACAGCCTAGTGTCAAAATTACATACGTATTCCCAGTAGTAATCCTGCCACACGTTTGTAAACTGCTCAAGGTTAAATAAAATGCAACGCTGGAAGATAGCAGGAGAAGCCTCTGATTTAGAACATGCAGAGAATCTTTAATAGTGGTATGAGTCGTGGGCACTCTGTCCTTTCCTCTTTTCTTTTACTACTCCTCTAGAAGCTTTCCCTAAATGTTATCAAGTCTCTTGAGCTCCCTCAAGATGAGAAACATATCCAAGAGAAAAGTCTAGGTTTAGATCTCATCTCCAGAGAAGTTCCTCTGCTCCTGTGCAATGTAGACAAGGAGAAAGATGCATCTGTGGTCTTGTGGGGTCAAGGTCTGGAAAGTTCATTATAGAACCACACAAATTTTACAACTGAGGGCATCTCAATTTCCATTGTAGATGTGTCTAGTGTGACCACAACATAAATGATAAAGATAAAATTTTGAATATAGAAAATTTACTTAGAAGAAGGCTCAGTTCTCAGGACATGTCTCATGATAATGTTTTGCATCAATTGAAGAAGAAATTGAATAGTTGAAAGCAAAGGTACAAGGTGTAGAATAAGTGTTCTGACCCCTTGAATGATCTAAGGAAAGTAATTTGATTATTTGTTTAAGACATGAGGAAATTGTGTCCCACTTCAAAGTGATTTTTTTGTCAGGCGTTCTAGAACCTTCACAAATAGATTAGACCAGAGCTTAGCGCTAAGGAGAATATGGTTCCCACTTTCAGAACAAATGGCAATCTAATAGGGGGGGGAAGAACCCCCAGAAAGACCAGTATAATGCAAGGTATTGCTTGATAATACAGAAACTTAAATTTATTTCATCTGCCATTTATATAAGGACTGGTTAATGAGTCTTTGGGGTATATTCTTATGAACCCCACTTGGCAAAATCAAACAATGTACTACAATAAAAGTAGTAAGGAAGTTTTGATGAGAGAGAAAATGCACTCAACCTGTCAGTGTTGAAAGGTGGTGGAGGAAGGCCAGGTGGAGGTGATGACAAAGGTGGCAGAGAGTTTGAAAAGTGACCAAGTGCCAAGACACATAAACACAAGACTTTGGATACAGAATGTGCTGGCTTTCAGAATGGGGAAGGTGGGATGCCTTCTTCATTCCATTAGTACCCCATATTTAATCACTCAATAATCAAACATTGAATTAAGTAAGGCTTTTGAAAAGATTTAGAGAGAAAGAACTATAAAAGTATCCAATTAGTAGTTCAATTGAATCCTTAAAATATGTTATTAAATAATGTCCTCCCAGGAGTTCCCAAGGTAAACAAGAATAGTTGTAGATACGGTGCTTAATGTATAGACAGTGCAACTGATAAACTAAGTTTATCCATTTGGTGCAGTAGAGTGGAGGTTAACCCTTTAGTGATGGCCTCTTGTCTTTCCATTTGAGTTTGTTCAGAGAAAATATCTAAGGTCATGGTAGTAAACATTCTTCTGCTAGAGAAATGGCAATCATCAGACTATGGCCTAGGTACCAATTGTCTCAGGCGTAACTCATAGCCAGCAAAAGTTTGACATGGAAACCTACTGATACCATAATTTCTAGGGTATGCAAAACTGGTCACTGGTCCAGTTATTCAACAAGCAGTTACGGAATGTGTCTGTGGACCTATCACTGACTTTCATTCTTGGAAGAGAGCAATACAGCAGTTTCCCACTCAGGGAGCATTTAATGCAACAGGGAAACATCCTACTAACTGGTTTCGGTACAGTTTAGTAAGTGCTAGAACAGATGCATCTGAAGGACATGTAGGGGCTCAGGGAAGGAAGGAGTGAAAGCTGCCAGTCAGCAGAGATATTTGAAAAAAGAATTATATGTGTGCTTATCACCCCAGTCAATACAGGATAAAGGAAATTGTGGTCCAGAAGACATAGAGCAAATTTTACTTTTAGTCTTGTTCATGTGAGTCTGTAATGATAGGACAGTAGGTCAAGTTAGGCCACCACAGCTGGTCATAACTACATTTTATAGTCTTCAGGGATGGATTTTGCTCTAGGATCAAATATTTCTTGCTTGTCCCGTGACAGAAATTTCTCCTCTGGCTTTTAAAATATTGTTGGTAGCCTTTCTTACTTGCTTTTTATTTTTATCACTATATCATTATTATTTCTTTGTTTTCTTCCATTATTTCTGTTAGGTCTCCCAGTTTATGAAGTGCAGAAGGAGTGGATGCATAGAGACAATAACCAAGGCAATGGTGATTCAGGGATGGGGTGGTGTGGATGAAGGGACTTGGGGAGCAATCAATGAATGCAGTAGGTAGGAGGGAGCTCTAGAACTGACAGTGAAGATGTAAATACAAAGCTTTCTAAAACAGACATCTATGAAAGTGCCTATTTTTAAATGAATTATTTCTGGTATCTCTTTAGGAAGTCTGAAAATTCATATAATTTTAAAACTGATCACATTGTCTAGGATGAGCTAAAAATATGTGATAGTTTCAGGAAACTGTTCTTGGGCCTCTCTCCCTCTGCCTTATGCTTCTTGCCCTTCACTATCCTCCATAGACAGTTCAATAACCTTAAGTCAGGTCATGCTTGTATTCCAAATACAGGACTAGGCAATGGAAGTATAACAGTCAAAACAAACAGTCCCAATGCTGACATCACTTCAAGTCCCAAGAGATAGGAAGAATGATGCTTATAAGTAATTCTTGTATAATTTGGTAAGTGATAATGTTACTCATCAAATATTTGTTGAACATATTCCAAGGGATAAGACTGCACAGAGTAATATGGGTGTGCAGAGGTACAGGAATCTGGGCCTAGGAGTTCCGGGAAGGTTTCTGGGAGACTACACCTGAACAGTATCAAGGAGAATCAGAGAGAATCTGTCAGGCAAGGCAGGGTGGTATTTTTTCAGCAGGGGGCAAGCTTGAACAACATCAGAGAGTCATAAAGCAGCACAGTGCCAATGTGGGGTATCACACAGTTCATCCTCCTAGACCACCTCTGAGAAGGAATAAATGATGGGTGAGGAGGCTGTAAACATACACAGGGCCGAAGGCATGTAGGACATATGATTTTATCCACTCCCTGGAGCTAATAAAGGAAATGGCAGTGTTCTTGTTGATAGATATTTCTGGATAGAGGAATGCATTGAAAGCATTTTAATTTAAATTCATGATGCATGTCAGGCAGTATTGTTTACTTTGTTTGCTTTTGTAAGTCATTCATTAATGCCACTAAAAAATTTAAATTGGTTTCCTAGTGTCCAAACACTATTATGAATTCTGAGAAAAAGGAAATGAGTAAAAGAGATTCAGTCCTACCTTCAGAAAGCATATCGTCTACAGGACAGATACATCCTGCATGCCTCAGTTAACTGTACAATACAATTTGTGAAGAATGCTACCAACCATCCATGCGTGGCACTGAGAAGCAGGTAACTTTGGGGTCTATGCAAGCAGAGGATCAAGGCGGACCATCCGAGAAGGAATCAGCTCAACCGAGACCTAAAGGATGAACCATTTCATTCGGTGACGACGTGGGGGGAGAGATGACACTTTTCCTAATGAGGGATGGCGCATGCTTAGGCTCTGTGAGGGATTAGCAATTCGGTGTTCCCACGGGACTGGAAGACTGCCATGAGAGATAGATCAAATTGAGCAGGAAAGGAAATGGGCCTCGTGATAAAAAGTGGTTGGTGGCATATTCAGATTCTCACTGACTTTCTGAAAGATCTGAAATCTCTTTTTAAGATCATTTGGAGTAGGATTTCCATTTTTAAAAATCGTGATCTGCTGCTGGAACAAAGGGGATGAAATAAAGGACGGAAGACAGTGGCGATTTCTTTTGTCTTTTTTCTACTTTTGCTGTTTTGCTACATGGCAGAAAATGTGTGCAACAGTTTGTTAGATTAGTAAGAAAGCATAAATATGTCTGCTTATTTTGCTTACTGGCTACTCTTACCCATATAAAGGATTGTAAACTCTGAAGGATGTTATGGAGGGACTGCGAGAGACACAGATGCCAGCAATATCTAGAAGCTGATCTTCAATGTGGTATAGAAATGTAAGATTATTCACTGCAGATCAACAAGTAGCCACAAGTAAGCATGGGCTTACCTTGCCTATTGAGTAGTCTGGCAGAGCTGGAGGATCGATTATGAGGTCAGATCTTCCAACTGCAGGTCCCTGTGAGGGTGGTGGTAATAGAGTCAAAACAGAGCGGAGCTCTACACAGAGGTTGGCTCTGCAGTTCAAAATATCAAAAATAGGGAGCAGGAAGATTTCAAACTGAATGTTCTTTTGTAGCTAGTTATTTGATATTTCAGTTGTTTCCCATATCCTTTTCTGAACTCCTGTAGCTTAATGACCTCTTCAACTGTAACAGCCATTTGATTTATGACATAAGC
>PVJH01043504.1:0-13583 GCA_004026705.1 Nesogale talazaci | reverse complement strand
TGTAGGGTGGAAGCAGCATGTGGAGGGAGCTCTCTGTCTTCCCTGGCCATCACCCAGCAGGAGTGCCCCACAGCCAGAGCCAGGCCTGGGGGCAAGGTGGCATGCCATGGATGTTTTAAAGCAGGTGATTCCAGGGTGGCGTGTTCATGCTGTGGACCACTCAGCTGCCACCTCAGTCACTCATCTTAGCTGAATACTTCAAGAAATGGTTACAAATGCATACAGAGACATGCAAAATCCTTGAGGGGATGAGTTCAAGGTGCAGAAACGCATGCTTCCCATTGACGTGCACTTCTGTTCGCCAAGGACAGCAGATGAGAATCGAGGCATAATTTCTGAAGGCGTGTGGTAAGACTTTAATTTATGTTAATACAGCATGTCAAAATGAATATTCACATGTGATCGATTCGTATTGAATATCATGTGTTTCAACTCATTGTTGTATTAATCAATTTGTATTGCTATTTATGTAAGCCTGTTAATTAACTAGCTGACATAGTCATACCCTAAATTATATTGTGCAATGTGATATTATACTGATTACCTTCAATGAAGATACCCAACTTTATGTTCTATCCAAACTTTATCTTAAATTGTTTAAATTTCAACATTTAGTGGTTGGTGTTTTAAATGGCAACAAGGTTCAGAGTGTAATTGCCACCCAAGTTTCCACTCCACCATCTCCTGGTCACCTAGAACGCTGTTCTGAACACAAGACAGTGTTTCCTGCTTGCCCTTGTGAAGGAATTCAGCCCTCCAGGAGACAGAGAGGAAGTTCTCCCACATCCGTGCACGCTGTCTCTGAGCATCATGTCTTTGGACCGGCCACATCAGCACATGAGTACACCACAACGTCGTCCAAGTTTCATGCCATTTCCCTGTGTCATCGCACCACAACTTGACGCGTGTCCTTACTGATGGGTTACGTAGTTTGTTTCTAGTCTTTCCCTCTCATGGGTAAACCTGTAATGTGTGGCCTTGTCTCTGCGTCATGAGAGATTGGTCCATGCCTCTTCATGCACACACAGCGTCGTGTGACATAACGCGAAGCAGATGGAGAGCAGTGAGTGTTCTGAGGCCCCCTAGTCCGCGCCCTGGAGCATGCAGTGCTTGAATGGCTGGAGCCCCGGTGAGCCTCTGGGTTCTACAGAAGCCCTGCCAGGACCCAGTGTCTCCACTTCTCCAGTCCCACATCAACCCCACACACCTGCTGTCCGGTCTCCCCCGGCTTTCCAGGGAATCCATCCAGACCTCGTTCTCCCTGGGGAAAAAAAGAAATATGGAGAAATGAAGAATGCCAAGTAGCCATGGTCATCTGGCAATGGGGCCACTGGACACCCTACTGTCATGCTTGGAAAAGACAGGGTGGGCAGAGGTTCTTTATGTCTGAATCCCTGTTAAGGATTGAATTGTGCACCCTGCCCTCCCCCCAAACCACACACACACACACACACACACACACACACACAAATATGTATTGACTGGACTAGGTCGTGATCCTCAGTTTGCGATTATCTTACATTTTGTGACCTGATGGAATTATCCACTGTGTTGTAAATCCTTGCCTCTTTGATGCTGTTAAGCTAGATACAATCTGCAGGTTTAGTTCTATCTCAAGGGAACCTCTTTTGAGATATAAAAATTAAACAAGAGAAGATAGCTCAGAGGAACATCTCACCACTAGGTGGGGTTGGAAGAGAAGACCAAGAGCAGAGAACATCATTTGGACTGAGGGTCCCTGTTCTGGGAACCTTCTAGACCCAGAGGAAGAGTGATGTCAAACACATAAAGATCTCCAAGAATTGTGAACCCACAGGTGCTGGGGAAAGGGCTTTCCCGCAGAGTCAGCAGAGAGAGACCGTCTTCCCTTGGATTTGAACTCAGTGTCCTAAACTGTGAGAGAATGTGTTTGTTAGATCCATGGGGCTCCATACCTGCCGAGGAAAATGGAGTGACCAGGCACTGTCTTACAAGTTCTGTCTTGAGGTAGGAGACCTGGTGGCTTAGTGGGCCAGGCATTAAGCTGCTAATTGAGAGGTTGATGGTTCAAACTTACCAGCTGTTCTATATGAGAAAAATGAGGCTATCTACTCTCCCTTAAAGTTTTCCAGCCTCAGAAACTGCACAGAGTTTGTCCTGGGAGACGGGCCCTGCAGGCAGTGGGCGGTGAGAAGAGGCTGGACGCGGGGCCCATGAGCACTACAAAGAATGACTTCAAGGTGTGTGACTGCAAGACTGTAGCTGCTCTGTATGAGTTAGTCTCATGGGAAACGCACTCAGCAAGTCCACTGTTTATGTGTGTAGCAGGGATATGGATAAGTGTCCAGTATGTTCACTTCATAATGCAACAAAGTGTGAACCAGAGGGAGAGAGAAGTCAGAAGTCTCTTTGCAGCTGTTGGCATGCGGCTGAGGGCAGGAAGGGTCCACCTGGGTCTCACTCACAATCTTGACCTCAGATGTTGGGCACGGGGAGCTCAGCAGGTGGGCCAGGGGAGAGGTAATGGGTCACCACCTCTAGATTCTGTTTGAGAAGGTGTTTCGGATGCTTGGTCCCACTCAATTGAGCTGTGGGATGTAGTGACATAAATGATTAGGGGAGAGGCTGAGCCAAGAAACCTCTGGTAGACATTGGGAAGGGATAAGAGGCCTTCGCTAATTCAAAGGTGGCAGCATCTGCAGCCATGCCTGGTAAAGGATGCACCCCTGGCCACGTCACACACCTGGGGTCGCTCCCCAACACTGCTGGTGAGCAGAGCCCCCTCTTGTTTGAGGTGGGCAGAGTCTCCACAGACACCCAGTCCTTTGAGAGTCGGGCCGGGTGGGAGGTGAAGAGCTTGTGCACTGTGCTCCAGTCAGACCGGAGTCATAGGAGCAGCCCAGAGCCACCATGCTGGGGCTTTGAACCCCTCTCCTTGGTCTGGAAGCGCCAAACTCTGGCTTTGCAGCGAGGCTGCCAGTGGACTGCACACAAGAGAGCAGGGCCTTCCTGGCACAGAGTTTCCTGGAAACACTGGTCCCCTCTGGTCCCAATGCACACAGGTACAACTCGGTACATGTGCACGCCTGCACAAAAGCCTGTACACATCTGCATGTAGGCTGCACAGTTAAATCTCCTGCATGCACACAGGAAACCTGCACATACGTACACGCACCTGTACACATTCACATATACACTTATGAATACATATGCACACAGTGTATACTTTACACACATACACACCGGCATACTCCTGCTTACACTTGCAAACAAAACATGTGCACACCTACCAGGACATACTTTTTACACACATGTGCACCTATTGTTTCCATCCATGTCTGCACACATCTTTCACACACACCTCTGCACGCCTGCATTCACCTACATATGTCTGCATACATGCTCCCACCATCTGCACACATTCTCACACAGACACACACATGCACCCCACAGATTTACACATATGCTTCCATCTGCCCTCACCAGCACAGGTGTGCACACAGGTATCCACACAGGCAGGCACAGGCAGGCAGAAGTTGACTACAATTACCTTCTCTCCTCGGATGCCCTTTTCACCTCGTTCTCCCTGGAGACCCTGGAGACAAAAGAAGACCAGGGACAATATTCTACCTGCGCATCTCTATTCTGAGAGTCCCAGGGGCCCTGTGGAGACATGGGCTAGCCCCCTCTGACCCAGGACGAGGCAGGATGGTAGGGCAGGCAAACCACAACCTGCCCCAGCCAGTTTATCCAAGTGCCCACAGCTCAGACGGAAACTCCTCCTGGCCACGTCCAAGGCACGGTGGGTCAGGCAGTTCTGTCTACAAAACACTGTGGGCAAGTGCCCCAACACCTGTGGTGCCAGGTGAGACACGGACACCTGCCGGTTCCTTGGCTGGGAACCAGCGATGTGCGCCTTACACCGACTGGCTCCCAGGGAGGTTCCTGGGGACATCTAAGAGTTTTTGGATTCTTGGAGCAAGCAACACACAACATTATTGGGGCCGGGGTGTGGGCTATGGGGAGTGGGCGGGGTGTGGGGGAAGGGGCCCTCCTGCATGGCTATAGAGTTTTCATGAGAGCTGGCTCAATTCCTGGAACAGCAAGCTTCCCAGACTCCCCACCGCCACCCCTACCATTCTCACTTACCGGAGCGCCCACGTGTCCAGGAGGTCCGGGAAGCCCAGGTGGTCCTGCAGGCCCCTGCAGGATGGTGTTCACAAAGAAGAGGTTTGAGAAGGAAGAGAAAACTCAAGACCAGATGGCGCCCAGCCACAGGACCTACGAGGGCCCCACCCTGAGCATCCAGGGCCCCTTCCCATCTCCTGAAATAACAATGCCCCACGCTCTTCAGCATCCAGAGGCCCCAGGTGATGCGAACACTGAACACACTTGGCTGCCCACTGAAAGTCAGAGGTTCGATTCCCCCCAGAGAGGCCTTGGAAGACAAGTCTGGCCATTTGCTTCTGAACAGCCAGTCCCTGAAAGCCCAGAGGGCCAGTTCTGCTGACTGCTCCGGGGTCAGCGCCTGGACTGGCGTGAACAGTCACTGGAGGAAGGAGGCGCTGTGTGTTCCTGCCCGCTAGGAGAGATCTGATCTACTGAGATGCTCGAGCAGGAACTGGATGGGGATCTGTCGATGTCTATCTGTGTCATTAAAGCAGAGCTGTTCTTCCGTCAGACAAAGTCACCCAGCACCTGAAGTCCATGTGGCTGAAATGAAAGCACAGTGCGCGCGCGCACACACACACACTGACATAAATACTCACACGTTCCACAAAACAAGCAAACAGCCATTGAGTCCCTGCTGGCCCAGAGAGACCCCTGTGAGTTCCTAAGGCTGCAGCTGTTTCTGGAAGGGGAGAGCCTGGTCTTTCTCCCGAGGAGCTGCTGGTGCTCTCACCGTGCCGGCCATGCCATGACGATGGCAGTCCGGCACATAGCCCCAACGGTGCCAGAGCGCCTTACACACTCACGCATGCCCTGCCGAGTGGATCCTAATAGAATCCAGCCCGAGGACCCTGCAGAGCGAGCAGGCTCTGAGCAGGAGGTGGCATTCCTATCACGGTCACCTCAGTCAGTCCCCTGGCAGACTGAGCTAATGCCCTCTGCTGGCTGGGCAGTGCACACTCATCTCTACCCTCCTCCCCCAGGGCAGAGTCAAGGGCACCCCAGACACAGACACAGACACCCCAGACTGGGAGCTTTCTGGAAGCAGACTGCCAAGTCGTTCTCACTCTGAGCGCCTGGTAGGGCACAACTGCCCACCTTTGGTCAGCAGCCGGTGCCTTAGCTGCAGCATCACCAGGGCACCCGCAGAATAAGCGGGCTCCATCTGTACTAGGCTGCCACAGCGTCTCTGAATCCAGGTGCTATGGTTGGCCAAGCACATGCCCCACCTCTGGCGGGGTTTGTGAGTAACTGGCCTTCCCCATGAGGGGAAGTGTGAGTGGCCGGGCATACCTGTGTGAGTGGACAATCAGCTGTACGTGTGTGAGCAACCTGTCACCCAGGTGTGAGCAAGCTGTCATGGTGCAGTAATCTGTCACACATGTGTGAGCAGGAGCAACAGGTGTATCAGTAATCCATCCGACCTGTGTGAGCAGTCCATCATACATGTGGGAGTAAGGAGCCATGTGTGTGCATAATCCGTCATTCATGTGAGCGTAAGTAGTCATGCATGTGTCAGAAGTCTATCATATATGTGAGAATAAGCAGCCATGTCTGTGTGTGGTCAATCATACAGGTGTGAGCAAGCAGTCATGTGTGTCAGTAGTCCATCATACATGTGTGAACACGGAGTCATGTGTGCGTAATCCATCATCCATGTGTAAGCAAGGAATCATGTTTGTCAGTAGTGCATCCTATATCCATGAGCAGAGTCATGTGTGTGCAATGAACCATACATGCATGTGGTGGTCATGTGTTTATGTCAATTTCATGATTGAGATGTAGAGATAGAGCTTAGCCTGTTCATCTGGAGACAGCCATTGAGTAGCCAATGAGGCCTCTGTGTGGGCATGACTTTCTCCTGAGACTTCTGGGAAATCTCGCGGTATTTCCCTCGTGGAGATGAGAAGCTAGCTCCCCAGTTGTTGGAAGTCAGTCTCCAAGACAACGAACTACGGACAAACAAGATGGCAGTGTCCCAGGAGCTGGAGAAGCCAGAGGAGAAGCCTCATGACTTTACCCTGATAGAACCAGACCTCTGAAGCTGGAGAAGCCACATGGAAACCCTTGCCAGCACTGAGTTGTTTCTACCACCCCTGGATGATGTAGATGGACCCTGAGCCCTGGAAGTGAGGAGTCACGGGGAGACCCCTGCCAGCTCCAGGACTCTGCACCCACTGGCCTGTGACTTTGTGAGTCGGAAGGGGAATTTATAGACTGGTATCAGGCATATGGGCTAATATCGGACTTATGACTTTGAACTGGGCTGGGTTGGGATGCTTTCTCAATGTAACATTCCTCTTGCATATAAAGCTTACCCTTATATCCATATGCGTGTCTATGAATTTGTTTCTCTAGTCTACCCAGACTAACACAATGCATGAGCAGTTGTGTGGGCATAATCAGCATACATATGTCAGTAATCAGTCATACATGCGTGAGCAATTGGTACATGTGCGTCACTGATCATACTTGTCTCAGTACTTGTATCTATGAGTAATGAGTCACACGTGTGCATATTCTGTTAGTGACCAGTCATACCTGTGTGTGTAATAAACCATGTCCGTGTCAATGTCCACAGAGAAGCACAGACCCCCGCTCACCCAGAGAGACCCCTGAACCTCTCCCACCCTGGAACCTCAGGACCCTGGGTGGGAAAACTCACCCGCATGCCCACCTCTCCAGGCAGGCCCAGCTCACCCGGCTCTCCTGGCTCCCCCTGCAAGCAAAACGGGGTGGGGTCACATGGGGGAACACAGACCCAACCCACCAGGGGCCTCTCTAGGACTCGGTGGCCAACCTGGAAGCTATAGACATGGGGCCTGGGCACCTGCAGGGCTCTCCACAGAGGAGCTGCCCCTGGCTACTGGAACCCCCCACTCCAACTGAGCCCCAGCCCCACCTGACTCCTGAGAGTGGGAGGAAGACCTTTGTCTTCTCTGCTGGTTTCCACCCCAGGTGACTGTGGGGGTCTAGGTGTCTACACAGCAGTGTCCCAAGGCTGCCCCATGTGGACAATGACATGGGGGCCCAGAAATGGAGATCTGAGAACCAATCCCCACAGGGGCTGTTGGAAGAAGGGCTGGTGTGCCTCCCTCTCCCTGGGGCACACAGACCCCCAACTTGAGATCCCCAAGCGCCCTTGGTTCTGGAGTAAGTGCCCCCTCAAAGATATGAAGAAGCACAACCTGGGGGAACTGGTGGAGGACATCCCAACTCGCATAGCCACCAACAGCTCTGCTCTGGGGGGCAGCCAGCCCAGGTTGGGCTGTACGTCCCCTGAGGGAGCACACCCACAGCAGACAGGCCACGGAGGCCAATTCCCACAGCTGCTGCAACAACAACAAGGCCCAGGGCCCACAGAGACCCTGAGCAGAGGGTCCAGACTCCGCATGACCCCCCCCCCTTCCAGGGAAAGGTTGTAGAAAGAGAAGATACCCTCATGCCTTTGTTGCCATCTCTCCCGG
Organism: Nesogale talazaci; assembly: GCA_004026705.1. Lineage (NCBI taxonomy): Eukaryota > Metazoa > Chordata > Mammalia > Afrosoricida > Tenrecidae > Nesogale > Nesogale talazaci. The sequence goes on along the minus strand of PVJH01043504.1, from coordinate 5,967 downwards.
GGGGGCCGGGTAGGCCCAGGGATCCCTAGAAGGAGAGAAAGATCAGAGGTTAGCGAGGACGGCTCTGGTCCAGGGGTGTCGGGAAGAAAGGTCAGACTGCCAACATCAGAAATCGCAGTCACTGGAACACGACACAGCCCAGCTGTATTCTGGTCCTTTGGGACAGCTGGTGGTCAGAAGGAGATGGACACGGGCCTCAGGCACCGGGGATAAAGGGCACTCTCAGCAGGAAGCTGTGTTCGAGACTTTGACACTGAAGACAATTCATGAAAGCGGACATGCCCAGGCCACCAAACATGAAAGAGACGCTCAGTGCCAGGAACCATCGAAGCAGAATCAAACACACTGCGGGAGAACCTCCCCTGTGGGTTTCTGAGACTGTAACTGTCCCTGCTAGAATGCCCCACAGAGCAGCTGGTGGTTTCAACTGCTGACCACACAGTTAGCAGCCAGATGGGTAACACAGGACAGTCAGTGTGAGCTGGGCAAGTCCTGTCCCAGCCCACAAGTGAGCCCTCAGCCCAGGCACATGGAGTGAGGGCTGGGAAGGGGGTCTTGGCCATGGCCTTGGGGACATCTCGCATGCATCGTTATGGGGGAGTTGGAGCCAGACCTCACCCTCAGAATGTCAGTCACATCTCCAAGTCATGACAACTTGAAATGGCCCCTGGTTGAGAACCACTGAGGCAGCACAGGTCTTTCCAGAATGTTCCAGGCAGGACAAATGCTGTTTTAATGATTCATACTCAAAAGCCTTGGTGTAGGAAAGGATGCAGGGGTCATGAGGTGTTGTTGACTGGACGCAACTAACAGTAATAGTTCAATCTGTTAATGATCTACATATAATCCCTCTCAGGGGGACGGACGACAGAAACATGGGGGAAGGCAAACAGCGGTCGGTATAAGACTTGAAAAACCATAATAACATAAATTATCAAGGGTTCAGGAGGATGGGGGACATAGGCTGATACCATGGGCTGAAGTAGAAAATAAATGTCTTGAAAGTAATGATGGCAACATACGTACAAATGTGCTTGATACAATGTATTATGGATTGTGATAAGTGCTATACGAGGTCCCAATAAAATTATTTTTTAAAGAAAGATGCCTTTATACATGTGGTCGGTGAAAGATGGGCTTTTTCGCAGCACGAGAGTAGTGCTACCCCTTCTTAGAGGGTAGTTCTGAGTCCCAGTCAACAGGATGTCAGTGCGTTTAGTGCTTCTTTGCTGAGGAGCCCTGATGGTGGAGGGACTCTACGCTGGGCTGCTGATGGTAAGGTCGGCCATTTGAATCCACCCGTCAAGGCGCAGGAACAAAGCGGGGCCTTTTACTCCCGTAAAGACAGACGTACAGGCTCAGGAACAAACTCACAGGGCAGCCCCGCCCTGTCCTACAGGGTCGCGGTGCGTCAGTGACCCAAGGCTGTGCGTTTGCTCTGTACACGTGGAGAGGAGCCGTCGGGGCAGGCTGACTCACAGCGAGCAAACACCGCCCGCCCCGGAGCGCACCTCCTCGCAGCCGTTCTTGCGTCACGCCCACTGTGCCCGTTCACCTGGTTGGGGGTCTTCCTCCACGTCACCGAGGTGAGGTCCTGGTCCAGACACTGCGCTCTCCGATAAGGTGTCCCAGCTATGGGAGACGGAGTCTGACCATCCTCTCTTCCTTCCAGAGAGCAACCTGATGGCTAAGGCAGGTTTGCCCCTCTGTGGTTCTTCCGAGATGGCTCACCAACACTGGAACTCGGGGGTTGGGGGTTTGGGGCTCGTGGAGGCGCACATGCAATTTCCATAATGTGCTCCGAGGGGCGCACTTTTTGCACAAGGGATCCCGAGGTGCACGCACACACAGATGTCGCCCGCGCAGTCCCCAACAGACTGTTTGGGTCGTGAGACCTGACTGAGCCTCCCAGCAACGGCTCCATCTGCACTGGCCTCCCGCTACAGGATCGGGCTGGGACCAGGGAGGCCGGTGGGGACACGTCCCAGGCCTCCCTTCCGGAGTGTGGACAGAGACCGCCGGCAGATGTGGCCTCCCCTGGCTTCCGTGTGTGTCACTTCCCGAGATGGTGTGACGGGGCTCCCTCAGCCTCTCAGAAGACTCTGCTGGGCGCTCCAGGGTCAGAGAGATGCCTGTTACCCTCAGTGCCATGCTGTATATGGCTCAAGGGGACTAGAGTGACCGCAGAGAAGTGGTCCTCGGGGTGTCCCTGGCCACAGCAATGCTGAGACACCTGGTGGCCAATGGAGACACTATCTGATGGCCTCCCCTGCGGGCTCCTCAGGAGACAGCAGGAGGACCCTGCCAGCCTGTGTTCCGCCACACAGCGTTACGGGGAAGCAGAGTCAACTCAACAACCTCTAACCAGAAGAGCCAGCTTCCCAGGGGCACCAGGCCTCCCCCTGAGGCACAGGGGCACATTTGAGCCATCAACCTATTGAGCAGCAAACTGCCAGCTCCGCCGGGCTCCTGACGGTCACCTTAGGGCCACCCTGAGGCTTGTCCGTCAGGCACCCCCCACCCAACGAGCAAGGACTTCCCCGCTCATGAGTGGGGGGCAGGGGGCTCACGGTCCTGGGGAGGTCAGATAGTTTGCAGGCTCTGGCAGGTCAGGAAGTCCCACTGTTGAAGGAAGGCTGAAGGGTGTCTTGGGGGGTCCCAGCTTTGGGGGTAAAAGGGATGAGGCGTAGGGGACTGGATCTAATGAAGGGAACCAGGGGCAAAGCCAGAGAGAACTCAGGGAGTTCCAATCCCTCCAGATGTTGCTCCTCTGCAGCACTTGCTCTGTGAAGTCTGTTGTTCCAGGGAGGAGAGTATTTCAGTCTGTGTTACCCTCACCCCCACCACCCCCACCCCCTGTGCTTCCAGTGCCTCTGTGGGTCCCTCTTCAAGTGCCCCAGCAGGCAAAGCTGGGGAAACCTCCTCCCCAATCAAGCATGTGGAGGGAAGGAGTTAGGGGTCTGACTCGGGACCCTGCTCTCAGGGGACCCCCAAGTCAACTGGTGTGACACAGTGCACAAGGATAAGGTTCTGCAGCCTGTTTCAGGCACAAGCTCGTGACAAGACAGAAGCACTGCCCACTGTTGTACACATGGTGTCCTTCCATCTCCTTAACGGACTTCCTTGTGAGCGCTGCCCTCGGCTTTATGGAGTGTGATATCCTCTGGGATACTGGTCTCCCCTGAGGACATGTCCAAAGTGCGTGAGGCGTAGTTTCAGCCTCCTTGTCCCTAAGAAGCACTCTGAGCTAACTTCTTTAAAGACTTTATCGCCTCCGCTTCCCAGACACCTAGCCTTGGCAGGAGCCCCAGACTCGAACATGCTTTTAAAGTCCGGTGTGCTTCCAGAGGGCGTCAGAGGGTGGACACGTCGACTTGAAGATCCACCTTGGGGGTAGGAGAGGCCTTAGACACAAAGGACAGCCTGGTGTTGTGGGACAATAGTGGCTTTCAGACCATGCTGGGCAAAGCACCGAGCCTCCCCTCCACCACACAGTATGCATGGCCACAGCCAAGTCACAAGATGCTCAGAGGCCCTGCGGCCTCACCTGGAAACCAGGATCCTAATCCTAATGTCAGAATCAGTGCTTCCCCAGGGAACTGACAACCGGCCCAGTCGTCAGGGATGACTGCGCTGTGCAGTCATATTCTGGTCCTGGGGTTTGAGCAGGCCATTGCCTCGGGTTCTAAAACTCCAACTGGCAGACTCTTTAGAGTCAAAGAAAGGAATGGCATCTCCCAAAGCTGGCTCTTCCAAAAACCTTATGCCGTGGGGTTAAAAGAATCACATTGGTTCTACAGGTGGGCACCTTCTGAGCAAGGTGCAGTTCCCAGGTATCACAGCAGCCAGGCAGTATCCTGCGGGCACTCTCTGTCTCCGTGGAAACCATGCACCCAGTGAATAGCCAGCCTGGCTCAGAGAGCTCAGCACCCCCAACCTGAGCCTCAGAGACCGCACATGCCCCGGCATTCCTGATCACTTACTCCATCTGGAATCACCCTGCCTCCCGCAGGGACCACCCAGCGAGGAAGGTGCAGCCCCAGCCACACTAGCCACCCAGACCTGACAGGACAGGCTCAGAGGGATAGGGGTAAAATGGAGTCCAAACCTCTGCAGTGTCGCACCAGCAAAACACACACATTCCCCAAGTCCTCTAAGGCTCCCTCCCCACCATATGATGGTCCCAGTTCTGCCTCGTAAGTCCTGCAAGACCGGCAGCATCTGGCGTATGCATAATGGTACAAAGAAGAGCTTTTTCTACCCACAATCCCAGAGAGATAAACCCCGTGGAAACAGTAATGCAAGTAACATTTCCATGAGGGGATGGGAAGGGGGGTGGGGAGGGGGAACTGATGGCTGTATAACCCCCCTTAAGGGGGACAAATAACAATTTAGGTGAAAGGATACATCAGACTGTGTGTGATATGAAAACATAGCAACAGTAGTAACATTAAAAGAAAAATTAACAGGTACCCAACAGGACATGATAAACATCCCTCGCTGTGTCTGTGCTGTTCAGCATGAAAGCGCACCCCCTGGTCCACAAGAAGGCATGAAAAGGAGGGAGGAGGAGCTGGGAGGGTTGAGTTGGTGGGATCAGGCATGAGGAAGTTTTTTCAAAGTCAGACACGTGTCCAAGGACCCACAACAAAATGCAAAATGGCAAATCAAGAATCAAAGGCAGGGGGAACATGGAGAGAGGAGAGGAGGAAGAAGGGGCAAAGAAGAAAAAGATGGTGGAGAAGAAATGAACAAGGGCATGGAGGAAGGAGAAAGAAGCTAATGAGAAAGGGGGAAGAGGGAGGAGGAAGGGAGGAAAGAATTGAGGACAGAAAGGAAGGCAGGAGAAAGAGTGGGAAGACAGAGGACAGGAAGCGAAGGGAGGAAGGGGCCCAGAAGGAAGGGGATGATCTGAGCTGCCACGAGGTCTCTGCCTGGTGTGGACTGAGCTGATCAAGCCCCTCCCCATCTGTGCTACATGGTGTGGGTACTGCAGGAAGCACAGGCTGCCCTCCACCGGCCCAGGATGCCAATAGATGGAATAATACATGCCTCTGAGCCTTGCTGCATGAATTCAATGAGCTAATGAAAATAAACGACTGGGCAGTGCTGGGAGAAATGTGCATCCTGTGATCCTCATTCATCACCGTGGGAAGGTGAGTACCTGTCATCAGGAAAGGTGTGTTCAGATTCCCTGCACCTGCTCAAGCAGTTCACCAGCCCTTCCAGCAGGTCCTACTTCCAGCTCCTCGCAGGTAGTAAAGGCTGATGCATGCCAGGTGACCAATTCTAGAAGCCTAGCAGGGAGAATGGAAGGTGCCCCACACCCTGCTCTCTACCTGAGCCCAGGGTCACCTCCTGGCGGAGCTGTGACTTTCTGTAGCTATGGAAGCTGGGGCCAAGGCCACATGGACTCCGGGATACAGAAGACATCATCTGATGTATAAAAAACCGGAACACAGTGCTGGTGTCATGGTAATTACAATGCACACTTAAACGCACTTTTTATAAATCTAAGTCATTTATTTTCATTAGCTCATTGAATCCATGCAGCAAGGCTCAGAGGCATGTATTATTGGAATCGGAATCACTGATTTATAGCCGAGGAAATCAGGAGACACAGGGCTCAGTCACTCACCTGGAGTCACACAAACAGCTCCTAAGTGGCTGACCAGAGGACTCCACCCAGCCCAGCCCTGCGGGATCCACAGCCCTTCCAGCTCAGAGCTCCAGCACTTAGCCACCTCTGCCACTCCAGCTCCCTCCAGGACCAAGTCCTTGGTCCTGCGACGGTCCACTCTGCTTAGTAAGGGGGGAGCTCTGAGTGTCAGACTGATGTAGGAAAACACACAGACGTTCCCATCCCAGCTCTGCTTTCCCGAGGGCTCTGAGATCCCGTGAACTCACACCTTCTCCAAGGTGTCCTTCAGCACCGCGGACAGAGCCCGTGGCATCTTTGTTTATTGT
>PVJH01043503.1:0-13577 GCA_004026705.1 Nesogale talazaci | reverse complement strand
GGTCTGAGTCCTGCCGATACATTCCTGTGTGTAGCTCAGGAGCTTGCCTGGTGGCCCCAGGGAGGCAGCTTCTGTGGAGCCCAGTGGGCTGCATAAAAATCCCCGCTGTGATCAGGGCTGGGACTCAGCGAGGACCAGGAAGTAGCTCAGGCAGAGGGCTGTGGGCAGTCAGAAAAGGGCTGGAGTGTCCCCGGCTTTGTGGAACCAGAGAGGTGGACCTCCCTGGGCCAGGATCAGGGCCAGGAGCCGACTGGCCTGGGTTTGGATCCGGGGCGTACCCCTCAGTGCCACACCTCAGTAAAATGTGCAGAATAACCGTGCCTTCCTCTCCCTGCGGTGCAAAGGACAGTGGTGCCTTGCCCGGCATGCTCAGTAAGTGCTAGCAGTGGGCATGGACAGGATACTCGTGGCCGGATCGTTATGGCTAGCGAAGGGCAACCTTGAGAGATAAGCTGGTATATGGATAGTATGAGTCAAGGGCAGAGCAGGTGACCTTGGGGAAGCTGTCCAGCCACGAGAGAGAGAGAGAGAGAGAGAGAGAGAGAGAGAGAGAGAGAGATGCTAGGTGCCACAGAGCTGGCTCGGACTCATAGTACCAGGTGCACGACAGAGTGGAACACGGTCACAATCGCTCCTTACCTGAGCCCATAGTTGCGGCCACTGCGTCAATCCACCTTTTTGAGGGCCTTCCTCTTTTGCCCTGCCCCCTCCAGAGAGGGAGCGGCAAAAACCCAAACCCAGATAGCCGCCCAGTCAATCATGACTCCCAAGAACCCTAGAAAGGGTTTCGGGGACACAACCTTTATAAGAAACAGATAGCCTCCTCTGTTTCATGAAGGGCAGCTGCTGGATTTGAACTGCCGACCTCTCGGTTCGCAGTCCAGCACTAACCCACAGGTGTAAGCACACTCTCTTTGCCTTTCCCTCAACACTCTGGGGAATGGGGCTCCCGCTTGTCACCTCCACTGTATTTTAGGAGAGTTTCTGGTGAGCCTGGAGGATCAGAGACTTGCTGGACGTGGGACCAGGCCTGGGGTCCCTGCTGTCAGGGTACTCTCCCCACGCAGAGTTTCCTAAATGTCCCGTGTCTCCTGCCTGCCTGGGATCTGAGCACGTCACCAGGCAGGCTCTGGGCGGGGTGTTGGACCACAGGAAGCAGGTGTGAGGTCACTGAAGGCTGAGTTTCCTGCAGTTCTCTTACTCCGGGCTGTCCTCGAGCCTGAGGACCCAGTTCTCTGGAGACCTGGGTCCCTGTCACAAACCTGCAGGCTGGATGATATCCCTTCAGCACTGGCTTTCCCATCCGGCCTGTCAGGAGAAGGGGGACTCTGGAAGTGGGCAAAGGATGCTGGCCTAGGAGCCTGGTGTCCTGTGTTGGGCTGTCATGGGTCTCTGTCCCTGCTCCCTACGGATCTTCTGAACAGCCTGGTAGGATGTCTGCCATCATCGTGTGCTCCTTGCCTGGCCTGGGCCAACTGGAGAAGGGACCCAGGTGCCTCTTTGGCCTACTCTATGGTTGTATGCAGCCTCAAGGAGGTCCCGGGGTTCCTTCTGGATAGCGGAAGATGGAGTCCTGGCCTGATTCCTTCTCATGCTCCTGATAGCGTAGCAGCGGAGACAGAAGGTATGCGCAGAGAACAGTCCCTGGAGAAGGGCAGCAGGTTCGGCAGAGTAAGGGGTCAGTGAAGGAGAGGGAGGAACTCAGCGAGATGGAGAGATGGCAGCTGGCTACCACTATGGACAGCAGCAGGAGGACTACGGCGACTGGTTGGAGTTTCGTTCTGTTCTCCGGGTGCTTCAGAACCGAGTCTAGGGCACCTGGCAACTACCACAGCAACAATATCGGCTTCTCCTCTCAGTGTCCGGGAGGCTAGACTTCCACAGCTGTGTCTCCGCCCCGCCTACTTCGGGCCTCTTCTCGTTGGTATATTGGGCTGGTCACCTCCATTCTCTCTCCAGTGCTGCTGGAGCAGGAATGCCATCAAGGCGCAGCTCCAACACACAGAGAAGCCCGCTGGTTCACCCACGGCCCAGGAGGCTGGAAGCTGGGATTTATGGCATGGGCTCCCGGGAAGGCTTTCTCTGGGGGCTGCTCTGGAGGATGGGGTGGGGTGGCTCATCTTTCTGAACCTTGGCTTCTGAGCCATCCTCCTGTGACTTGGCATCGTCTTCCCCCTTCTCTCCATCTTTCCCTATGTGCTTCATCACTTGCATAGCTCCAAAGAGACAGATTTAACACACACACACACACACACACACACACACACACACACCAGGAATCTTGCCTCATCAAAATAGCAATGACAACCCCTTTGTAAATGGGATTATAACCCAAAGCCTACAGAGCTAGCATCCACGTGGCATGAGTTTGGGGGACAGGGTTCCACTCTTTAACACTGGTCATTCTTGGTTCCTTGGCTCATAGGGAGGCCTCACTGGGCATCTGTCTGTCTTCCCTTACAAAGTCGGTTTGTCTCCGTGTTGAATCCACTGCCAGTTTATAAGCCAGAGAGTTTAGGACAACCCCTTACACTGGCCTCCCTCAATTGCCTTTTGAGAAGTCACCACATTGCATTCACTGTAGACACCCATTGGCTGGCCGTCTGCCGGTCATTTCTGCCTGCTAAACCCAAACTCATTGTCCTCATCCGAGTCGAGCCGACTGCCAGGCACCCTGTAAGGACAGGGTAGAGTGAGTTTCTGAGATGGTCACTCTTTATGGTGAGTAGACAGCCTTGTCTTTCTCTCTCAGAGCAGCTAGTGGTTCCAAACCGCTGACCTTTCTGGTCCATAGCAACCCTACGACAGGTTTCTGAAGCTTTGTAAATCTTCATGGAAGCAGGTGGCCTCAACTGTTTGCCCCCAGAGTGACCGAGGGGCTCAAACCCGGGACCTTGTAGTTAGCAGCCCAGTGTGCACCCCACAGCAACACCAGGATTCACATCCACTGGGAGAGAATCAGCATTCCAATACACATCCGGAGGTGGGGGCTGGTGGTGCAGAGAGACAGAAGGCAGCCCTTAACGCTGTCCATCTGTGGGCCTTAAGGAAGCATGTCTCTCAGATTAAGCCCCACTCCATCCACACAAGCACATAGGAAACTCACTGTGAAACCCGTCCTTCCATCTGCGACGGGAGCCAAGCCTGTCAGCACCCACGTGCTGGATCCCACAGGAAGGCCGGGGCCTCTCAGTAACTGACCGTCAGGGGCAGGTCCTTCTCCGGGGACTGCTTCCTCCTCCTGGTAATCTGTCCCTCCAGGACCACTGTCCTTCCTCCCTGTGACCGTCCTCACAAGGCCTCTGGCTGAGACCCCTGTTGGGACTACCGAGGCCAGGATGGCAGAGTGTTTTGTGAGGTTCCTAGGTGGCCAAGGAGGGGGTCTGGGGAAGGTCAGGACTCAAGTGACCTGGAGGTCTCAGGTGCTGGTCTGCCTAAGGCTCATCCTGGGTGACCCCTAAGGACCAAGGCTGTCTGCATTGCTGTCTCAGTTCTGCACATGGCTTGGACCCAGCGACCCCCTCCCAGCGCCCTCCCCCCTGGGTTTCAGGGGCGCCCTTAGAACTAAGGGCAAGGGGTCAGCAGGATCGTTCATCCTCCAGGGCAAGGGGTGTCTGGACTTTGTTCTTTGATGGCCCCAGCCTCCTCTTTGGCCCCAAGGCACACCACTGCCATCGCTGGGTCCCTCTGAGCTGGTTCTGCCTGACACACAGCCAGCCCCCGAGGCCAGGTCCTGGGCCATCCGCACCGTCATTATATGTCGGGACCCAGTGTGGTGGCCAGCATGCCAATCCACTTCAGACAGAGCCTTCCTCTTTACCGCTGAAGTCCAAGCATGATGTCCACCAGGGACTGGTTCCTCAGGACACCTTGTCTGACAGGCACCAGACAAAGGCTCCCCATCCTTGCTTCCAAGGAACATTGTGCCCGTACTTCCGAGGCCAATCTGTGCCTATCAGAGTTGTCTGTCAGCACCCACACTTGAAGGCATCTGCTCTCCTCCATCCTCACTCTTCATGGTCCAACTCTTGCAGTCACCTGAGGTGGGCCAGACACGCCGTCCTCCTCAAGGGGAGACCTCTTTGCTTTTCAATACTTCAAGGAGATCTCTGCGCCCCCTTTCTCTGTGGGGCCTCCAAGGAGTTAGTGGAATGCCACAGGAGGAGAGCGTGGGGTCCTCCCACCACCCTTGCACCACCCCTCTTGTCTGCCTCATTTCTTCTGACTGCTGCTTCCCCGAGTGATGAGGGGGATCCGAGTGGAATGAAAGCCCGGACAACTCCAGCCTTCTCTCCACAGACCAGGACGTTGCCTGGGGGAACCGTTGTTTTCTGTGGGTTGAGGTGTTGTTGGTACAAAAGGCTGTCATTTCTAGTTGTGCTTGCCCGGGTACTAGAGAAAGAACTCCAGAAATAGTCATGGGAGTATAAGAGAGAACTTATATCCAAGAGGAATTGCACATGAAGAAAACATCAGTGTAATTAGTCTGGGTAGACTAGAGAAACAAAGCCATAGAAACTCATGCGTACAAGAGAGTTTTTTTTTAATTAAATATTTTTATTGGGGGTGTTTACAGCTCCCATCACAATCCACAGATCCACCCACTGTGTCAGGCACACATATGTTGCCATCATCATTCTCAAAGCACCTTCTTTCCACCTGAGCCCCCTGATAGCAACTCCTCATTCCATCCCCCCCCCGCCCCTTGTGAACATTTTTTTCAATGATTTTATTGGGGGTTCTTACAGCTCTTATAACATTCAATACATCATTTGTATAAAGCACATTTGTACACATGTTGCCATATTCATTTCCAAATATTTTCTACTTGAGCTCTTGGTATAAGCTCCTCCTTCTCCCTCCTTTTTTTTTTTTTATAAATCATTTTCTTGGGGGGAGAGAGTTTTATATAAAGGATAATTGTACATTAATAAAGAATCCCAACCCAGTTCAGCCCAAGCCCATAAATCTGATATTAGTCTATCTGATATTAGTCTATATGTCTGATAGCAATCATGAAACACATGCAATGATGCTAAATCCAGTATGGTCACAGGCCAGTGGATGGAAAATTTTATAGGGTTAGTGGCAGTGGAAGCATCTCAGCGGTAGCAGATGTCTCCATGTGGGAAGAGTCGTGAGAGAGTGTCTTCTCCACCTCCAGGGAGGGAAATCCAGAGTTTCCAGACTTCTCAGGAGAAGGTCATGTCCACACAGAGGCCTCATTGGCAATGATCCGATTAATAGACTAGACTCTGCCCCATTTACTCTTAATTCTCAGATTGACAAAAGATTATATAAGCACTACAACATCCCGGTCCATTCCAGATCAAGTCCATACGTCTAATATGATGATATGTCACTAGCATGATATGTCAACACTAGTTCATAAGTTCCTTTTTAGGCTCCTGCAGACAAGCAATGACGCCCGATGCAGAAAGATCATAGGCTAGTGGGTGGAAATTCTTGTGGATGCAGTGGCAGGGGAAGCATCTCCGTGCCGGTGTGGGTCTCCGCGTGGCTCCTCCAGCTTCAAAGCTCTGGTTGTCAACAGCATAGCAGGAAGGCAAAGCAGAGACAGTGAGTTCTTTTGGTCCTCAGTGAGCTATTTTTCTCAGTTCCGCCTCTAAACGAGGCCATCAAGCTGCAACCCGACTGACAGGCTAGACTCCACTCCTCCACAAGTTGACAGGGGATTAAGTAACGGGGCCTTCATCAGCCCTCTTCTAGCAGTCACAGCGGGTTGAGGGTCTTGTTCCCATCCTGGCGCCTCCTTTCCTTCTCACAGCCCAGCCTCTGGCATGGTTCGCTTAGCATCCTTTAGGCCGCTCACCACTCATGCTCTATGAAAAAAGGATTAAAAAAAAAAACACACTTTTCCTGAACTCCAACCCGTCCCTTTCCCCTTGCTTTGTGGGAAAGACGGCCTCCAGTTGGTCCATGCACAGCTTCTGCGTGAGCACAATGGAGCATTCTGGGACTGCCATTCCTCACAATGATGACCCCGAGGCCTTTGCCCAGTCCAGGAAAAACCGCGAGGCTATGTTCCTGGTGTCCTCTGCAGAGAGCTCAGTGCCACCTGGCATCAGTAGTGACATCCCTCATCCCGTGTGTGCCACTTCCCATGGCAGCTGGGATCCCTGACAGGCTCCTGGTCGATGTGCCACTGCGACCACTTCAAAGCTGTCTGGGGGGAAACGTCACTGAACAATCGTGCACACATGATATGAGTGATGCTGTCCGTTCAGAATTTCCAAATTCCTCGGCACTGGCAGCCCGTCGCTAGCCTGCCCTGCCTTGGAAGGCAATTCTAGCTTCTTAGCAGTTTAGTTTGTGTTTTTGCTGGACGTGGTTCCCGCTGCCTCAGCACTACCCTCACCAAATCCATCTTTCATGGGCCCAAAAGTGTCCCTGCCCAAAGTCAACAGCCTCCCGGCTGTGCTCTCATGACCACTTGCCCTGAGGCACGGTGCCTGTCAGGCCCCAGACCAGTGGGGGCCTCACCCCCACCCCCACCTTCTACTGGCCTTTCCTGGTGCCCGAGGGGCTGGGTGGGAAGAACAGTCTCTTTTTTCCCAAGGGGCACCAGATACTTGGCTGGACCTCGCCACCGCCGGTCTCTGGCCCCGAGGCCAGCCTGCGCCCACTCCTCTGAGCCCGCCCGCATGCCTCCCATGTCTTGGCAGCTGGGATTTGATGTGCTGATTTCCAATGAATCAGTGCCTTCACAGCAAGGTGGGATCCTGGTTCCATTTGGCAGGGGCCGGCTGTGTGCTCTCCCTCTGCTGTCTCCACATGGCAGGCAGGACTGTGGGCGGGTCTGGGCCAGGTCTCCCTGGGGGCTCTCCGTGGGATTAGAAGGTGTTGGCATGTGGCACAGGGATGGTGATGATGATGTTGCCGATTGGGCATTCTGAGCTGATGGCAGCTCCCCGCCGGGGAGTGGGGGGATGGAAGGGGGATGCAGGAGGAGCCTGCATGATGGAGGAGTACTGCCTCACAGGGTTTATACTAAGCAACACTGGTTTTTAAGGAAGAAGAGCCCTAAAGCCCTGGAGTGGATTGGGACCCCCAAACTTTTACTTGGAAGCCATAGTCTTATGGGCTGGGCCACCAGGGCCATGCCCAAACAGCATCACAGCCCACTCATGTGGAGAACCAGCACCATCCACGAGCCTTCATTGCTGTCCAGTGAGTCGGTGGGCATGCAGGGCAGGGCGAAGGTCATACCCCAAGGTCACGTGTCAGCCTGGGGCAGACCCGGGCGGGCATCACAGACACAGAAGTAGACACAAAGCTTTCCCATGGGGACACACTTGGTGCTGACTTCCCCGGCGGGACTGCAAGTCAGTCACGCACTGGACTTGGGACCCCGACGGTCAATGGTTTGAAACCACCAGCTGAAACAAGTGAGCATGCTTCTGATATCGAAGGCGGCCGGACATGGCATCAGTAGTGGCGCGGAGGCAAGACTGCCATGGCCCGTGCGCTCCCAGACCTCTGTCTTCATGTGGGTTTATCATGCTGCTTCCACCGACACCGCACTAACACCCGTCCATAACCCCCGTCCATGGAAGCTCAAGGGGAAGCAGAGACAACAGAGGTGGAGTCACAGGGCATGGAGAGCGCACAATGAGGCTGAGGGTGATGTGAGACTCTAGCTGACCTATACATCCCTCTCATTCCATTCAAAGATGGGCAGGAGCGTCTACGGGAACCGGCGGGGCATCCAGAGTTCACTGGGCCCTTGCTTATGCTTTCCCTCCTGCCCAGACCAGCACGCCCGTCCCTCCGGCGCCTGCTGGCCCACACATTTCTGGTCAGACCCATCTTCCCCTTGAGAGCCTTCTTCAGGGTGCCCACCTCCCCTGCCCCACGTGTCCACAGTGCGCCCCAGTCACCCCTCCTGCGCTTCCAGAGGACCCACCTCTCCGTCGGAGCAGAGCCCCTGCCGTGGTCTTCAGTTGGCTTATCATATCTTCCTGAAAAGGGGGAAAGACGGGGCTTTCTGTTCCCAGAGCGCAGTCTGAGAAGCCCACCCGAGGGACACTGCAGGAGTCAGAACTGACTCAAGGTTTTTGTGAACATCTTTTCAGTTGGTGGTAACCCTTCACCCACGTCGCAATCCAGGATGAGAAAAAGAAAGAACAAGCCGCCCGGTGCATTCTGCGGCCGGTGAGCTGACAGGCCAGGTGGACAGGGTCCAGCCAGCGTGGTGCCAAAGCTAACACAGGAGCCCGGCCCCAGGCTGGGCAGTTTACAAGGACGGACTCAGTCGTAGCCCAGGTGGGGGTGGGGGGCGGTCAGTGGGGCTGGGGTTGTTTGGTGGTGGAGAACACCGAGCTATTGAAAGTGTTCTGGCGGGCCCCTAGCTGGGAGGGGCAGGGCCAGGCTTATGACCGGGCAGCCAGGTCCAGAACCTGTGCTTCAGGTCAGGGCCGGGGGGAGGCACAGGGCCAAGGAGGCAAGTGAGATGCTCTCTTTGGGTGTAAAATTTGAGGATGTGCCAAAAAAAAAAAAAAATCCAATCAGGGCAGACGTTTTCATGCAACATTTACAAAGAAAGTCAAAATTAACTTAAAAAAATAACCAAGATGCACCAAATACCAGGGAAAAAAATTTCCAAAGATAAGATCGGTTCCTGTGTTTACACAGATCACGTTCCTTGCTTCCCCAGGTCTCCCGCTCCGCTACACACCCACTCTATGCTGTTCTCTGCTCAGCCCAGCTCTTTGTGGGGGAGGGGAAGCCCAGCCACGCTGGTGACAAGCTGGGTGACCTTAGGCAAGTCACTCAGGGTCTGCGCCTGGGTTTCCTTACAGGCCATCAAACCTCCGTTCTCCTTACAGGATAGCAAACCTGCGTTCACCTTATAGAACACCCAACTCACTGCCAGCGAGCCAGTTCTGACTCACTCTGACCCTATGGTAGTGTTTCTAAGACTGTAAATCTGTATGGAAGGAGGCAGCCTCTTCTTTCTCCCAAGGAGTGGCCAGTGGATTTGAACTGCCTACCTTGTCATTGGCAATTTAGTGCTTACCCATCAGAACCCCGGAGCTTCCTCCTTACCTGATAACGCAAACCCCACTCCCTGTCATCAAGTCAATTCTGCTTCACTGCAGTCTTATAGGAGAAGGCATGAACTTCCCTCTGGGCTTCTGGGGCAGGAACCCTTTACAGGGGTAGAAAACCACATCTCTTTCCCTGGGGGCATCTGGTGGTTTCAAACTCCTGACCACAGTGGTTAGCACACACTCCCCCAACCCCCAGTCCCCTTCCTCACAGGCCATAGCAGCGGCACAGCCTTGTAGGCTGGCTGGAAGCATGAGTCTGGATGAGGAGTGCTCTCTTTGCCTGTTCATTTAAAGTAACTGAGACGGCTGCCCCTGTGCTACCTCTAGCTTGGAGGACATGGTGGGTGGGCTGTGCAGTGGATCCATGGTGCCACCACACCTGCCACCACTGATGCTCAAGCTGGGGACCCTGTGGCAGTCCAGAGGGACCAGAAAATAAATTCATAATCACTCATGTGTGAATGGAAAAGAGCTTTATATACAAGATCAACTGAATATCAAGAAAACAGCTCAGTCCAGATCAAGTGCTTAAGTCCAATATTGCCCCATATGTTCAATACCAGTCTATAAAGTCCTCTTCAGCCTCACAAAACACAGGAAATGATGCCAAAGGCAGGAAAATCACGGGGCAGTGGGTGCAAAGTCTTGTGGATCCCGTGGTGGTGGAAGCATCTCAGCACTGGCAGGGACCTTCATGTGGCTGCTGAGCTCGGGGCACTAGCGTAGCTCCATGTGTCTTGTCAGCTGCAATGTCTCCCGGGGAGTGAGCCTGTGTCCTGCCTCCAGAGAGCTGTTTATTTCCTTTGCTCCTCCAGATGAGGTCATCAAGCTGCCACCGGATTGATAGGCTGACCTCCACCCCTTCACTCTTAATCCTCTCCAATTGACACAGATTATGTAACTACCACAGTCCCCCACTCTTGCTCTGCCACGGACCCAGGGCCACCTCCAGGGCAGGCTGGCCCAGGCCCAGGCTTGTGCACCGGGTGTGGCCCCCAAAAGGTGTCAGGGCTGGGGGAAAGGAAGGGGGCTTGCTGGGTGCTCACCCCATTCTCTCTCCCTGCAGTTTGAGGCAGGCCCTTTCGGATGCATCCTGCTCACCCTGTCTGCCATCCTGTCCAGGTCCACGGAGCTGTGAGTACCCCCTTCCCTCTGGGGATGCTCTCAGGCTAGATGAGACTGGCCAGGGGCTGGGCCTGCTCCCTGCAGCCTCCTTGGAGCCCGGAACAGAGCTTGGTGCTCGGAGTTGAGTCAGCACAGGGCAAGGGGGAGCTGGGGAGGGGGCAAGGAGCTGAGTGGCCTGGGCAGGCTCATTGTGCTCCTCGGTGTGCCCTGCTGCCCCTACTGGTTTCCCCAGATGTGCTGGGTAATTTCGGGATGATGGGAGACATGCCCGCCTTCAGTGGGACTGCAGCATGTGCGCACTGGGAGCTGACTGAGGGTGCAGCAGGGCTGGGAAGGGTGGACCCCAAAGCTGCAATAGTCCTGAAGGCTGATGAGGCTGAGGGTGGGGGTGGGGCCCAGGGACAGCCTGGGGAGAGAGGCCAGGGGCGCATGCCCCCCACCTCTCCAGCTTCTACCCAGGCTAGAGTCACTCAGTGCATCCCTGTCTGAGGTGGTCTTCTTGGTGGCCCAGCACCAGCATCCCCCACAGCAGACATTTCCCAGCAGCTCCTACCCCCACCCCCACCTCCTGCTCCAGGCAGCATGTCAGAAAGGGATTCAGAGTTGAGCCCTCGGTCTTGCAAAGTTCTTCTGGTCACCCCACTGGCTTCCAAGAATAGGGTAGACCCCAGGCCAGGGTAGAGGGTGGGACGGTGGGGCGGGGAGTAGGGGAAGTTAACCCAAGGCCAGTGATTAGGTGTTCACAGCGACATTCCAGAGCAGTATCAGAAGAAGCCAGCTCCTGGTACATACATTACAGATTCAATATGTGCAGTTGTACAGCGGTAATTATGAATTATTATAATAAAGTTGTAGAGAGCACGAGAGAGAGAGAGAGAGAGAGAGAGAGAGAGAGAGAGAGAAATTATAAGAGTCAGGCACGTTTCACATCAGGATAGCATGCTCACATCCGGTGATCCACATGGAGAGAGAGCGAGAGGAGGAAGGGATTACATGAAGGAAGGACCTGAAAGTGTCCGACGCTGAGGGGCAGGAGAGAGCGAGCCTCTATCTTATGTCCAATCCTTATATACCCTTTGGGGTCATGCCAGGCCCCTAATTACAGGTCAGGATATACGTCACAGGAAGGGGTTCTGCCATATGCAGACGTTATAGGAAAGGGAAGTATGGGGTCCCATGTGACAAGACCAGACCCCAGATTCCTGCAAGTGGCTAACCAGGTTAAGCTAGAGATCATTAACAACAGCTTGTGAATCCGCCCACAGGCTGCAAGGGAAGTGACCCATCAGGAGAGTCCGCTTTATTGGGAGACACACAAAGGTCTCAGATAACTGGGAGCTTCAGGGAGCATCACTAACTACTAACTTCCAACCAAATGCTGGAAAATAGTTTGCTCAATATTTTGGAGTACATATAATTGTGGAAAAGTCCTGCCTTCATCCCACAATGACAGAATACAACTGCCCCCCTGCAGTTTGCAAGACTCTAAAACCTTGGGTGAGGGGAGGGCAGCCCCCACCTTTCCCCAGAGCTGCAGGTGCTGGATTTGAAACACTGACCTTGTGCTTAGCAGCCCCCATGGGGGGCTCCAACATACGGAGAGTTGAGAGGATGGCAGAGGACCCAACAGCGCGGGCTCTGCTGGACGGAGCACTGCGTGGGGCTGGGGTGGCCACTGTGAGGGGCCCCAGCAGTAGCAGCAGTGCTCCCGTGACAAGCTGGGAGAAGGACTCTTACTCTGGGGGGGAGTGTCTGTCGGGCCTGGGTCCCCAGGTGGCGTAATGGGTTGCAAGCCATGTTGCGAACCACAAGGTCAGCCTTTCGAAGCCACCAGCTGCCCCGAAGGAGAAAGAGGAGGCCGTCTGTCCCCGTGAAAGCCTCCCCCCTCCATCTCAGAAACCCGCCAAGACCCGGAGGGGGGGTGGTGTTGACATGTATTGGCCCCTCCTGGATGCCAGTGGGTTTGGCCTTTGCCTCTGTGTGTTCGGTCTGTGGGGCGTGACGGGGGCTGAGGGGTAGAGAGGTCTGGCCTGTGGTTTTGGACACCCGGAGTGGGATTCCTGTCAAGGTCCCTGAAGCCCCTACCTGACTCATTGTTTTGAGGCGCTTCCAGACTGAGAGAGACAAGGCAGAAAGGCCTGAAAAGGCACTGCTGACGGTCGGCCAGTGAACACCCTGGGGGTCCCCACGACCCAGTCACGGCGGCGATGGAGCGGGCTGGACAGCGTCTGTTCTGCTGTGCACCGGGTCTTTGCCACGGCCACCCACCACCGCGTTCCGGGGAGAGGGGACCAGTAGCTGCAGGCACCCAGTCTGGGTAAGGGTGGGTGAGTCACACCTGTCTTCTGCGCAGGGATCCGGACACCCTGACTGTGTTTCCCGGGGACCCTGCTGCTGGGGAGGAGGCCTCCACGTGTGTCACCGTGACCCACGAACCCCTGGCTGGCCTGCTGCGTGTAGCTCCTGACCTTATTAAATGCGAGTGCTCACACGCGTTTCTCAGCGCAGTGCACCCCTAAGCCTGACATAATGCTATGATTCATTCCTGGCCTGTGACATGACCCTCACTGCCTTCTCCCGGGCCTGCCTTTGCTAACCCCTGGGCAGACCGACAGGGTCGGGCGGGGCTGCCGTGTCTCTGGATGACTCCCTCCCTGAGCTAAGCCAGGGCCAGGCCATGGGGGAAAGCCCTCCTAGGAGACTCCCTCTACCTCGGCTGGGCAGGGGCCCTATGTCTATGGGAACGGGAGGTCTGGGGCTGCTTTTTTTCCACTCCCTGAACCCATTCAACCTTCCCAGACCAGCCATCCCCTGTCCAGGCTGCAGCATCTGTGAGCACTGGTGTGAGGCCACTGGGGGTGGGAGGCGGTGGGGAGCTTACCTTGCTGGATCTTTAGGCCTTCCAGTTAAAAACCCATTGAGTCGCTCCTGGCTCATAGGGACCCTGGTAGGATAAGGTAGAACTGCCCCTGCGGGTTCTGAGACTGCCACTCTTTACACAAGCACAGGCACACGCACACACACGCACACACACACACACACACACCATGGGCTGGGGGAGCTTGAGCCAGGTCAGGATGGGTGAGCCTGACCTCAGGGTGCTCTGGACCCCATGGAGCACGTGGCTGCCAGAGACTGACAGACACAGCCTGTGAAGAAAAGCCTTTCATGCCCTAGACACTTGGCTCTCAGCAACTCTGCCAACTCCGGCCGCCCTCCGACTGCCAAGCTGGCTCCAAATGGGCCTAGATGTGCTAGTTACTGGCCAGAGTCATCTTTTAACTGCCCAGGCAAGGGGAGGGCACCGGGTAACACCCCACTCTTGTGACTCTCTTGCTGTTTGGAAGTCTCTCCAAGAGGTTAGCAGCAGCAGCAGCA
>PVJH01043502.1:0-13554 GCA_004026705.1 Nesogale talazaci | reverse complement strand
GGTTATCTCAGAACAGAGGATGAAGGGCTGAGGGAATGTTGTGCCTGGAAGGGAGGATAGATGGACAGAAAGACAAAAAGACTGAAGACCGCGGTCTCTGCCTGCAGTGAAGCCTCACAGAGAAGACGACCATTCTCTGCTCCCACCGGCCTCTTCCAGGGAAAGCCCCTGTGGTCCGTTCTATGTGAGCTAACCCACAGAGCTTCTTGTCCAGACAGAAAGAGAGTCACCCCCTTTAGGGGTGGCAGGAGTGTGCTTTTGAACATCGGAGCCCTGGTGGCACAATGCATTAAGTGCTAGTGCCAAGGCTGGTCATTAAAACCCACCAGCTGCTCCGAGTAAGAATGGGGAGAGGCTGCCAGGTCTACAGTTTCCAAAACCAGTTCCACTCCATCTGTGGCTGTGAGTTGGGATGACCTGGACAGCAGGAGGTGGGTGAGCAGATTTTAAGTAGAAAGGCCATGGTGCTCTGATTCTCCAGGGGGCCTTGATGTCTTCGGAACTCTTTCTGGGAACAAGCCGCTGCATGGTGGGTGGTGTGCTGGAACCGGCTTGTGAGCGCACCATGGGCTTCCCTTCCCAAGACTGCCTGCAGTGACCATGGCTGGGAATTGGCCAGGATAGGAGTTTACACCATGGGCATTGGTCCAAGCAGAAAGGTTTCCCTCTCCCGTAGAGTCCGTGGGTGAGCATCTTTTGGAAGGCATCCCGGCTTTAGACACTGTTCCAGAGACTAGATCTTACTCTGAGCACGTAGGGGCGGCGTGCGCTCCACCTGGGGGTCTTCCGGCTGTCTACCTGAGGATGCACCAGCTTTCTCCCCTTCACCGCCACAGCACCTGTGCTAAAGTAACCAGACATCTTGCTTCCCGCCCCCCCCTCACATCACTGCCTGGTGGGAGCAGGAAGCCCAGCCTTGCTCCTGGAGAGCTGCTGCTGGATTTGAACTGTCAACCCTGTGGGCCGCAGTCCCATACACAACCACTGCATCACCAGGGCTCAGCTTAGACATCCCACTTTTTAACATTTTAAGAACGTCCTGCAGTGTTTTAAAATTAAAATAATATATTACAATACTATTGTTGCATTCTATGAAAATTTTTGTTGCTCCATATAGACCAAATTTTTTATCAAGAACCCCCCCACCCCGGTCCCGCTTAAAATCTGATCACTTTACCTGTGCCCGCACCTGTGCGCAGGCCTCCCTTCTGCCTCCCTCTTCGCCGTCTTCTATGCGGTCACCAGAAGCTACCTGCAGCTTGCTGGCCCACCCAGAGTGCCCCTGTGACTGCTTCTCTAGATCAGCTTTCCACATGCCATCTTCCCTCCAGAACTTGGCCCTCCTCCAGAAGGTCCCGTCTCGGTGTATAGGAGGGAGTCACAGCTGTGCCCCTTTCCCTGTCAGCTCTCTTTCGGAATGTATCATTGTTCCCCACCTCCAAGGTGCCGGGTTCCCTGTGAGCTGTGTGTCGAGGACACACACACGTACCCTGCAGCTGCCTGCATCTCACCCACCTTGTCTCCTTGACGGACATTGGTATTGATGTCCCCACCATCGCTGCCCTCCCTGCCTCGGGCTTCATCTCACTCTGTGGCACTTCCTGCAGCTCTCCAGAGGGGCCTGATTGGATTTTGCTTCCAGTATGTCCGTCATTGTTGCTGTGTGTGTGTGTGTTTCTGGGGCTTGCAGAGTTTTATTCTTTCTCTGAGTCTCTGGGTGGACCTGCCTGCTTGTCCACCACCTGTTCAGAGCTATGGATCAGGGTCTCTGTCCCGATTCCTCCTCTCCTCCCTGGTCCCTCTCCTGTCTTGCTGTCCCCGCTGCCTGCACATGCTTCCCTTCTGTCCTGCACTCCTGCCTCCAACCTCCACCTGCCTCCCAGAACCTGCCACCCCCGTGCTCCCTCTCGAGTCGCACACTGGGAGTTGGGGTTGGCTGGCCTTCTCCACAAGTGTCCCAAACGCCACCACTGCCTCATCTCCACACCTCAACCAGCCTCTGTCCTCTTTTCATTTACGTACATGCCACTGCCTTCCAGATGTCGCAGCCAGGACTTGAGTTATCTCTGACTCCTCCTGATTAGTCACGACAGACCATCTGTTCCCCCTCTCCAACCCTCCTTACTAGGGCCTGCTAGAGTCCCCATCCCCTCATCCCTAGTGACAGCAACATGTGCTTGAATGGCTGCACCCATTATTCCCCCCCAATCAATTGTCCGTTGAGTGTTCTCTTAAGAACCAGCGTTCCAAAGTCCCATGTTATGTCCTGTGGGCATCAGAGCCCAGGGGGGAGAAAGCTCAGCTATCACCTCGTGAGCTGACGAGGTGGTGGGGGCTTCCCAGGTCTCTCAGACACTCTCCGCATCACACCGTGCACTTGTGTGGCCAGCCTGCGTCTGCCTCAACAACTTCTGTAGAGCTGCTTCCTCCTCCCCGTCTTCCCTGCCAGTGCTCCCCGGGGCTCTGTCCTCATCCCTCCACATGTGCTCTTTGTGGTGCACAGCCGGGACTCAAGGACCTCGGCCGCAGAAATCTGCTCTTGTTTCTGTGCTCCCCTTCCCCAGGTCCCTCTACACAAGACCCAGACTTGTGTCTCCACTGTCCATTCACAATCCTCCCTGGTGGTTCCACCGGCAGCACAGACTTACAAATCCACCCTCTCTCACCCTTTATCCTCCGTCTCCACGGTTAGAAAGCCCCCACCCCACCCCGCCCTCTCTCCGTCTCCCACCTTCATGTTCATACTAGGTCTTCCGCCACAATTTCTTGTTTTCCTCTCGTCTTCTCTCTCTCCCCCGGTTGCCCTGGCAACAGTCGTCTTTTCATGCACCCTCTTAGCAAATAGTAAAAAAAAAGCTTGCTCTCCTTCAACTTGAGGGGAGACATTCTCCTTGGACCTGTTATTCCTCCCCTGCCCCTCTTCTCTCTCCCCACTCACTCACAGAAAGAGGCAAAGCTGGAGCCTTGGTTCTGATGGCTTCTATTCCCACCGTAGCCTACCCTCCTCTGCAAGTGACCAGAACTACTCTGAACCTACCATGATTCTCAAGACAACCCACTGCTCCCCCGCCCCCACCATCCATCCATCCAAAACTCATTTAGTTCTCCGGGCTACATAGTTCTCTTTTCCTTTAGTTTCCCTTTCTCTTATCCCATATGCTTTTACTGACATCTCCCCAATTTCTCTTATGGCCACGACACCCTTCCAATACACACACTACACACACACACACACACACACACACACACACCACATGTTTGCTTGCTCAAGCCCCGGATATTAAGCCAGCAAGCCCCGGGTCCCTCCACAGGTGCCTCGAGCCAAATGCATCATCTTCACACTTGACTGTGTTTTCCTTCCTATTTTCATTAGCACTGTCACCACCCACTGGTGGCTACAGCCAGGAGCCTCAAGTCATCGCTGACTCCTCAGGCTTTTTCTGTTCACAACCCATCTCTCTTCACTTCTTGAAGCGTCTCTCTGCAAGGGGCTGCTCAGAGATCCCTTTTATGACAACCCCCACAACCTTACCTATGGCCAGGCCTTCACATTCATATCTGGGATGGGTCTGCCAACCCCCACTCTCGACCCGTCTGATTCAAACTTTGTGACCGTTTGGAGGAATCTCGAATCTCCTTTGCTCAAAACTTTCTTGTGGCGCTCACATCACCCGTTCCCTGATCCCAAGCACCTTCACACTCCGTCTCCCCGTTTCCTATTGGCCTTCATCTCTTACTTTCCAGCGACAGGTCCTCACTATCCTCCAATGTGACAATTACTGGGACTGTAACCCATGATTGGTGAGGAGGCAGCTTGCATGAGGGCATGTGGCTGAGGATGGGAGGAGAGCAGCAGTTCTCAACCTGTGGGTCGTGATGCCTTTGGGGGTCAAACGACTGTTTCATAGGGTCTCCCGATTCATAAAAGTAGCAAAGTTACAGTGATGAAGTAGCAACGAAAATCGTTTTATGGTTGGGGAGAGGGGGTCACCACAACATGAGGAGTTGTATTAAAGGGCCATGGCATCAGGGAGGTTGAGAACTACTGAAGTAGAGGATTAAATTCAGTTCTCATCTGTTCTCAAAGACACACACACACACACACACACACACACACACATCCTAGTTTGGGATTACATTTGCTTGGAAAAAAAGCAGATTTTTTTGTATTTTTCTTTTGAACACGTGAATACAATAGTCCTTTTTAACACCTGTACCCTTTTGTTTTTGTCATTTCTGAATCTATTTCTATTGGCTAATATCCAGTAAGTATTAGAGTGCTAATACAAGGTTGGTGGTTCAAAGCCACTAGCTGCTCCCTGAGATGAAGATCAAGTTATCTGCTTCTGTAAAGGTTTGTTGTCATTTTTGTTCCGTGCCACTGAGTTGGTTCTACTTCATCGTGATTCTACTTACACCAGAATAAGGCACGACCTGGCCCTACTACCACCCTCACCATCGTTGTATTGGAATCCATTATTGCAGTCATTGTATCAGTCCATCTCATTGAAGGTTGATCCCTTTTTCACTGACCTTCTACTTTCCCTAACATGAAGTCCTTTTTTAGGGGCTAATCTCTCTTGAGACGATGTCCAAAGTATGTCCACTAATGTCTTTCCACCACTTCATATTCTCCATTGCATCATACGCACGTGAAAGTTGGACACTGAAAAAGAAGATTATAGAAGAATCGATGCGTGTGGAGGGTGGTGCTTGAGAAGACTATTGGTAGTACCATCGACTGCTCAAAGGACAGACTGGCCTGTCTTGGAAGAAATAAGGCCCGAGTGCTCCTTAGAGGCAAGGATGGCCAGACTTTGTCTGACATACTTTGGATGTATTGTCAGGAGAGACTAGTTCCTGGAGAAGGAAGGACATCCTCTTTGGCAAAGTGGAGGGACAGTGACGATGAGGGAGGCCTTTGATGAGATGGGTTAACCCAGGGGGTGCATCCGTGGGCTCAGTCCTGGGAGCAATGGCAAGGATGGCACAGGACAGGGTAGAGTTTCATTCTGATGCAGGCAGGGTCACTGTGAGTAGGAGCCAACTTGATGACACCCAGCAACATTATTCTTGAGCTGGTCTTTCAATTCCGGTGGGGTAAACTTGAGGTTGTGCTTGGGCTCTTGCTTTCATTTCCTTCCACATCAAACTGAACGAGCGTATGAGCAATTGGTGGTCTGGGGCACAGTCAGCTTCTGACCTTGTTCTGGCTGCTGATATTGAACTTTTCCATCATCTCTCCCCAAAGACGTCATCAGTCGGACTCCATCTGGCAAGGTCCGTGTGTACGGTTGTCATTTAAGTGGTTGAAAAAGTTATTGCAATGAAGGAATTGTTGGTCTTGCAAAAACCTCTCATCTGCGGCTTTGTTTGGCTCACCAGGGCCATATTTTCCACCTGTTATTCCTTTCTTTTTGTTTCCCACGTTTGCATTCCAGTCATCAATTACTATAAATGCATCTTGATGGCATATTTGATCAATTTCAGACTGAATAAATTGATAGAATTCTTCAGTTTCCTTCGATTCCACCAGCTTTAGTGGTTGGGGGCATACATTTCAATAATAGTTGGATGACTTGGACATCCTGGTAGCTATTACCCTATATTGCAGACAGAATTGTACTTCAAGGTAGATCTTTGACAATGAGGGAGAAGACATTCCTCTCAAGTTTGTCATTCCCTGCAGTGTAAAGCATATGGTTATCTGATTCAAATGGGCCAATATTGGTCCATATCAGCTCACTAAGGCCCACCATGTTGGTCTTTCTGGGCTCTATTTCATTTTTGAAGACTTCCAGTTTTCCTAGACACAGTCTCTGTACATTCGCCATTTTGATTATTAATGGATATTTATAACTGCTTCTTTTCTTTTCTTTTCGGCATCACTGCCCTCTGGTGGGAGTAGGAGGCCCAGCCTTGCTCCTAGAGAGCTGCTGCTGGATTTGAACCGTCAGCCCAATGGGCCGTAGTCCCGCGCTCAACCACTGCGCCACCGGGGCTCAGCCCTAACTGCTCTTTCTCATTTTAACCCATGCCACATCAGCAAATGAAGGTGAATATATCCTCATTATCAGGTGGACTCTGCTTTGGGAAGGCAGCTCCTCCTTTGTTGTATTTTGAGTGTCTTTCAACCGGAAGACTTATCTTCCAGCATAATGTGTGATGACATTTCATTGCTGTTTGTAGGGTTTTCAGTGGTTAATCCCTCAGAAATGGTTCATTCCTCCTTCTTTTATCTATTTTTTATTTTTAAAATTTTTAAATTATTTTTTTATGGCATCACTGCCCTGGTGGGAGTAGGAAGCCCAGCCTTGCTCCTGGAGAGCTGCTGTTGGATTTGAACCGTCAACCCTGTGGGCTGCAGTCCCGCACACACCCACTAGGCCACCGGGGCTCAGCCTAATCCCTCCTTCTTTCTAGTCTCTCGTAGTCTGGAAGCTCCCCCTGAAAACTGTCCATCTTGAGTGATCCTGTTGACATTTGAAGTGCTTCCAACACAGCAGCAAGCACACCATTACAGGATGACAAGCTGACAGCTAAGTCATGGCCCTAAAAATCTGCAGCCTCCAAAACCCTTTATCGAGTTGCTCTGTCTGAGTCGGAATCGACTAGATGGCAGGGGGTTGTCAAAGGTTGTTTTCCCACTGAATGCTGCACATGGTAAATGTTACATGATTGGATTCCAGATTTTCATTTTCTTCCTGTAAAGAGTGGCATGTAGTTAAGTTACTTGCCAATCACTCTTAAGGTTTGCTTTTAAAATTCTCTCAGGCTGAGTCAACATTAGCCTTTGCTCATGGCATGTACATCCCTTCTGTCAACAGGCAATTGAATTGAACGCTTTAAGTCAGCGGTCGTCAAATGACGGCTCTTTCAATGCATCCATAGGGCTCGGGAGCGAAATGGAAATCTTTTAAAGGACAGTATTCAGATAGTAGTGATTTCATTTATTTGTAAAGATATATTTATGGCCCTTGAATAGAGTTTTAATTGTTGTGAGGGACAGGATCAACTCTTCCAACTCCAAAGTGTGCCACCACCTGGTCTAGGTGATCATTGAAGTTACATTTTGAATCATCAAAGCTCGAACATCTCTTCATCCTGGGAAATTTTTGGTTTACAATTCCTCTGTCTTTCAGTTGGATTTTCCATAATCACCGCCTTGCTCTCAGCAATGACTCAGGGAGACTCTGTGTCGATTTTTTGTAATCCTGTTTGCGTGTCATTCCCTCCATGCAGGTACTCTGTCCCTCCACTTACAGTCACCTCCGCTACCTGAGCTTCAATTTTGTCACTTCAACGGAGTGACACTGCTGGACCTATTTGGGGGTTCCCTCTCTGTCTGCCAGGTGTCTCCAGAAAGAAATTGGAATGCATTGCAGAGCCCACCTTATTTGCTTCCCTCTCCTCACCACTGTTCCCAATAGTTTGTTCAGTTCATGGCAGGAAGGTGTGTGCAGTACTTACTTAGTGCTCTTTCGTGCCTGAAACCAGAATGGCAGGTTGTCTTTTTCTGGCTGCCACACAGGTTGGTCCCCATCTCACCTGGTTGGGCTCATTGCTTCCTCTGCCTGGACCACTTTCACCCAGAGAGCCCCAGCCCTAACTCGCTCATGTCACAAGTCTTTGCTCAAATGCCACCTTCTCAGTGGACCATTCCCTGATGACCCTACATAGAACCCCAGTCCTCACCTTTTCATTCTCACAATTCCATGAGAGATGTTTCCTTCTCTATAATATGTCTACATGTTTCTTTTACTTGTCTTCTTCAACTGACAGGAAAGGGTGATGAGGGCAGGGCATTTTGTCTGTTCGTCCACTTATGCATCTCCTGGAGGTATTGAGGCGAGTTGACATGACCGTGGGGTATCTTTGGGGATTTCAGTTGAGTTGGGTTTGGGTTGATGTCCAACACATCCTGGAGCAGCTGTGCACTAGCCGAGGCTAGAGTGAAGAAGGCCATAGGTAGGGCTGCCCAGGTCTGAGGCAAGCTTAAGGCTCGAATCCATGCACAGAAGGCTGATAATATCACTTTCTACTTGTCCCTGATAATCGGTGCTGTTGGGTCTCCTGGCCCTACCATTTTCCTTTGTCCAGAGTGTAACACCTGACTCAGGGACCCAGTTTCAGAGCATCTCTGCCTCCATCCAAATTCATATTATTCTACACCCCCTTGCCCCTCCCCCCCCCCACCCCCAATGACCTGGGTTTTTCAAATCTCTCTGCATCCCGGGAGACTGTGTCCATGTTGCTCTCTTTCTCCCATACCTTTCAAGGTTCCTCTCTGCCCAGTACCTTCCAAGACTCCCCACCATCCCTGGAACAAAGCACAAATGCTTTCACTTGCTCTGTTATCCTTCACTACATAACACATCGCCCCAAACGGAGTAGTGTCAAGCAACACATGTTTAGTTTCTCATGTAGTTCGGCAGAGTCAGACATGGGGTGGGGGGGCAGTCAGTGGGGTGGTTCTGGCTCAGACTCTTTCAGGAGGTGCAGTCAAGTTGGTGGCTGATACTGTGAGGAGCTGAAGGCCAGGCCAGAGTTGGGTGATGGTTGACCTGCTCCCCAGATGGGGACTTTTACTTGATAAATAAGTTCACCTGGCAGCAGACAGGAGGCCTCGTTCTTACTGTCACTCACCAGGTAGGTTCTCCAGTGTGCTCATGACCCGGAA
Organism: Nesogale talazaci; assembly: GCA_004026705.1. Classification (NCBI taxonomy): domain Eukaryota; kingdom Metazoa; phylum Chordata; class Mammalia; order Afrosoricida; family Tenrecidae; genus Nesogale; species Nesogale talazaci. Next base: position 4,874 of record PVJH01043502.1, on the reverse strand, counting down.
GCTGGCTTTCCTCTGAGCAGATGACCTGAGAGAGAACCCGCAGGAAACTCCTATGTCTCCCAGGACGCCTATGTCTGCCCTTGGACCTTGTACAGCATCACTTCATTCTGTTTGTCAGACGTGAGCCACTAAGTCAGCCCCACAGCAGTGGGAGGGATAGAAGGTAGGGATTGGCCTCTATCTCATAAAGGAAAGAGTATCCAAAAATTTATGGACTTATCTGCAAAGTAGCATCATTTTCCATCTGACCACAAATTTCTTATATTCTTTTTCTTTTAGTTTCCATTATTATTGCCTTTCATTAGCAGTATGTTTATAACTCTAGAGCGGTAAATCATACATTCTAATATCTGTGAGCGATCTTAGCATCTGAAGAGAATAACATTACCAAATTACACACTGCTAAACATATTACTCATGATGATATGCCAAAAAAAGGGTCACAAATAGGGTTTTCATAGCTCAAATACATCTTCAGACAAAGAATACCTGCATTTGAAAAATCAACTTCATTGATAAATAATTGATATACAATAAAATGTAAGTGTACATGTGGGTGAATTTTCACAAATGGATGCATTCATGAAACCATCACTACCATTAAGATCTAGAACTTTCCACCCCCCAGAAAATTCCCGCATGCCCATTTGCAGTCAATCTCTCATCATTCTCAGCCCCGGGCAACCTGTAATTTGCTTTCCATCATTATAAATTAGATTTGCTTTGTTCTGAGTTTCATATAAATAGATTGATGCAGTAAGTGCTTTTTTGCTGCTGGCATCTTTCACTCAGCCTAATATTTTTGAGATTTATCCATGCTCTTGCCTGCATCAGTAGTTAGGCCCTTGTATCACTAAGTGGTTATTCTGTTGTGTAAATACATGAACATTAGCTTATACTTCTTCATGCTGATGAACATTTGATGAATATTTTCAGGTTTAGACTATTCTGAAGAAAGTGACTGCAAAAATTTGTGAGATGGTCTTTGGTGGCCACGTGTTTTTATTTTTCCTGGATAAATACATAGGAGTGGGATTTGAGGGGTTGTCTGATAAGTGCACGTTTAAAATTTCTAAACCATGAATCATTTGACTTTTTTAAAAAGAACCGTTGTATTGCAATCCACGCATCCATCCATTGTGTCAAGCACCTTTGTACATTTGTTGCCATCATCATTCTCAAAGCATTTTCTTTCTACTTGAGCCCTTGGTATCAGCTCCTCATCCCCCCCCCCCCCCCCACCGTCCCTCCCTCCCTCTCAAACCCCTGATAATTTAATTTATAATTTTTTTTCATGTCTTACACTGACCGGTCTCCTTTTACCCACTTTTTTGTTGTCCATCCCCTGAAGAGGGTTATATGTAGACCATTGTGATCAGTTTCTCCTTTCTCCCCCAACCTTCCCCTCCCCCTCTCTTATTGGTTCTGAGGGGTTATCTGTCCTAGATTCCCAGTGTTTCCAGCTCTTATCTGTACCAGTGTACATCCTCTGGTCAAGCCGAATTTTATAAGATAAAATTAGGATCATGATAGTGAGGGGTTGGGGGGAAAATCATTAAAGAACTAGAGGAAAGTTGTATGTTTCATCAGTGCTATACTGCACCCTGTGACCCTTCTATAAAGGGATGTCCAGTTGTCTACAGATGGGCTTTGGGTCTCCATTCCACACTCCTCCTCATTCACTGTGATGTGATTGTTTTTGTGCTGGGTCTTTGATGTCTGATACTTGATCCTATTGACACCTCATGATCACACAGGCTGGTGTGCTTCTTTCATGTGAGCTTTGTTGCTTCTCAGCTAGATGGCTGCTTGTTTATCTTCAAGCTTTTAAGTCTCCAGACATTGTATCTTTCATAGCCAGACACCATCAGCTTTCTTCATCACATTTGCTTATGCACCCACTTTGTCTTCAGCAATCATGTTGGGAAGGTGAACACTATGGAATGCCAGTTTAATAGAGCAAAGTGTTCTTGCATTGAGAGAGTATTTGAGTGGAGGCCCAATGTCCATCTGCTACCTTAATATTAAACCTATAAATATATGTATGTAGATCTATTTCTCCATCATCATCATCATATATAAATATATTTACACATGTACATGCTTGTATTTAGACCTCTATAATGCCCTTTGCCTCCTAGTTCTTCTCTCTATTTCCTACGCCTCTATTTCTCCTTCATCCTCCTCACCCTTAATTTTAGGTCACTTGTTGCTCCCTGGTTCAGGGGTTTGCTATACTCACTTCCTTTCCCCCGCCTCTCCCTCTTGAATGTCCCTCAGAACCATTGGTTCTGTTGTTTCTCCTCCAGATTGTTTATCCTGCCCATCTTATCTAGATAGACCTAGAGATAATAATACGCACAAAAAACAAGACAGTGCAAAGCAAAGAAAAAAGAAAACAAAATGACAACGGCAACAAAAATCAATGTCAATAAAACAGAAAAGCCTATAAATAGTTCAAGGTGTATTTGTTGACCTTTAGGAATGTTTTCCACTCAAATCTGATGGGGTGCCATCAACCGGCCTTAAAGGCTATTTTTGGTATTTCCTGGGGATTTCATTGATCTGTTCCCCTGGCTGTTTTTTTTGCACACCCTCAGTGTGGTGGGGTCAGATCAGGCTCAATTCCCACACTGTATCTCCGGTGTTGTCCCCCGTAGGGCTATGGGTCAGTGGGGGACGTTGTGTCTCATAGTGGGGTTGACTTATGGTCCCCTCTGTGCTTTGGCTGCTCTGAGCAGAGATATTGTCCTCCGGACTTGATGGGCCAGGATGTGCTCCACTCTCTCCCCCTCCCCCTTCATTTGCTCCTGTGTGATCTGATCAGACGTGTCCCTCTCCCTGAGCTGTAGCTTCAGTGCTGTCCTCTGAAGTGAATTCTTCTTTAGGGAGGGGAGGTGGTGCCATGTAGTTGGGAGAAGGGCTGGCCTCTCAGACCCCTATATTGGTTCCCTGCTTCATGCTGGTATGCTTGAAGCTCCAGGTCGAAGTCTGGTCCCTCTTAAAATGTCTGGTATCTACTGAAAAAAAATCTTCCAAAGTAATTGTACCACCACACAATCTTATCAGTGATGAATGAGAGTTCTGGTTGCTCTACATTTTGGGCAATATTTGATATTATTGGTTTTAAAACTTGCAGCCCTTTTACTGAGTGTGTGGTGGTAACACATTGTAATTTTAGTTTGCATCTCTGAATGATAAATGATGTTGGGATTCTTTTCATAGGCTATTTGTAATATTACTTAGGTAAGTATGTGTCTGAATCTTTTGACAATTAAAAAATCAGATAGAGATAGAGTTGTAAAAATTCTCTTTAAATTATGGGCATGATGTGCAAACGGCTTTGCGTTTTATTTATTTGTTTCCCAAATGGATTTCCAATTGCTCCAGCACCATTTTGAAGTAAGTGGTCCTTTCTCCATTGAATTTTCTTCCTCCCTTTGTCAAAAATGAGTGGACTATGATGTTTGTCGATAGCTTTAAGATGTGTGCGGAAGAATACTCATTGTCTTTCCATTTTCCCACGAATCTTTTTTTTAGAACTTTTAATTATTCTTTTTTATTAATTGGAATCAATACATATATCAAATCATTCCATAGTTCAATCACTCCATCAGAATTGTACATTTGCTATCACAAGTTTCCAGATACTCTTTTTCTATATGGACCCCTTGGCATCATCACCTCCTCATGCTTCCACCACCTCTGTGCCCTTCACCTCCCCACAAAACCCTTACTCCACTTGCTGACTCTTTAGGCTTATCAGTGCTGGTTTTCATACACCCCAAAATGTAAAATCAATCACCGCAACTGCAACATGGGTAATCCTCAATGAAATGACACTCCTGAGATACCCCCTAATGTACAATCAAAAGCCAAACAAAACAATACCACCCCCAAATACACAAGATTTTGGAAACCAGATCAGATCCAGCATGCATCATAAGGGGAACCTGCTGGCAACTTTTAACTGTTTAAGTCAGGCTTTGCCTTTGAGAGTCTGTATCCAGGACCTTTTAAAAACCTCATTGCATGAGGTTAAAGTGCTGCTGAAGACCTCTTTCAAGTGTTGAAAACAAGGATGTTCCTTTGACGACTCAGGTATGTCTAACTCAGACCATGGCTTTTTCCATGGCTTCATCTGCATGTGAAACCGGGACAGACGTCCATTAAGGAAGACTGAAGAAAGATGCATGCATTTGAACTAGCTGTGGGTGACAAATATCGGAAGGTTCCCTGGACAGAAGAACAAACAGCTCTGTCTTGGAAGGAGTGCATCAGAGGCAAGGTGGGGCAGACTGAGTTTCACATACTCTGGCCATGTTGTCAGGAGGAGTCAGTCCCTGGTGGAGTAAGGGGGAAACATGATCAATGAAGACCCTGGCCGCTGCAATGGGCTCAAAGATGGAACCATCGTGAGGCTAGCTCAGGGCCAGGAGGCGCTTGGTTCTATGGTATTTGGGTCACTGGGAGTCAGAACCAGCCAGCAGCACCTAAAGACAGCAAGACATCAGCCAAGGGCACATCATCCTGATGACAGCTGCTTTACCAAAAAATGAAACAACACTGAACTCCCTGCTGTCCAGTCATTTCTGACTCACAATGACCCTGCAGGGGTTCCTGGGGTGTGTGTGGGTTCCAAGACTGTCTCTTTACAGGAGTGGATATCTTTCTTCCTCAGATCAGCTGGTGGACTCAAACTGCTGACCTTTTGGTGTGCAGCCCAGTGAATAGCCTACTCCATCACCAGACCTCTTCCTGGAGCTTTACAGAAGCCTCGGAATTGGGTGGTTTACTTCTAAACCCTTTGTGTTTCTGTACCTATCTTAGGACCAGCCTGCCAATTTCTACAGAAAGCCTGCTAGAATTAAGAT
>PVJH01043501.1:0-13568 GCA_004026705.1 Nesogale talazaci | reverse complement strand
TGAAGGGAAGTGTCACAGAGCAAAGGCAAGACACTCGAGCAAAAGAAAAACGTACAGACGTTAAGAAAAATAATGATCGAACCTTAACAGTGGCAGCCGAACCATTTCCAGGCAACGTATGAGAAAGGGGCAAGAGGGAACAGGGGAGAGGGGAGCAAAACAAGATGGGGGGAGGCAGAAGGGCTCTCTCCAAAATTACAACCACGAGAATTCAATTAGCTGCAAACTCTACGTGTTACGAGGCTAACAACAAAAACACTTACCAACATAAGCTCCTAATTCTTGCAATTTCCCCTTAATGGCACTCTACGGGAAGGGGAAAAAACGTGCAATGAGAAAGGCGGCTGTGCGAAAACGAGATCGAGACGCAGCGCGGGGGGCCACGGGGGTGGGGGTGGGGTGCGCACCGTCCTCTGGCCCCTTGGCGGCCCCTTGGGGAAGGGTCACCTCGGGCCCGCCGTCCCCCTCCAGCCGCCAGCCCGGAGCGACTCTCCCGCGGCCTTCCACTTCCCGGGGAGGGTCTTTCTCCACCCGCAGGCCCAGGCCGCGTTGGCGCCCAGGTCGGCCCGGAGCCGCTCGCCGACCGCGGTCCGCCTCGCGCGCCGTCCAGGCCGCAGCGGCCGGTCCGGGCCCACCGCCGTCCCCGTTACTCCTGACAACCGCCCGCCCGCCGCGGCCCGCCCCCGCTGGACGCCGGCCGATCCGGGCCTCACCCGGATCTTGCGGCTGATCTCGGTGCCGATCTCCATGGCTCCGCGTCGGGCGGCGGGCTCGGCGCAGGCGGTTCTTCGCTTACCCCGAGCCGGGCGCCGGATCCACTCCGCAGACCCGCCACCGCCGCGGCTCCGCCCCCCCGCCGCGCGCACTGCGTGCCCCGCCCCCGCCGGCGCGCAGGGGCGGGACTGCACGGATACGCATGCGCGCTCCGGGCCCGGGAGCCTGCGCTCTGGCGCCCTCTCTTGGTGGAGAGGAGAAGTCAGGGACTCTCTTGGAGTCCCCGTCGGTCCCCTCTCAGCGACGCTGTAGGGCAGGGTAGAAGTACCCCTGTGAATTTCTGAGGCTGTAACTGGAGACAGTAGAAAGCCCCATCTTTCTCCCGCGGAGCGCCTGTTGATTTCGAAACGCCGACTTTGCAGTTAGCAGCCCAACGTGCAATCACCACGCCACCAGAAATCCATCATCGTTCCCTTTTTTCCACTTGCTCATCTTCTTCTCCTTTGGAAAATGAGGATCAACAAAGCGTGCGACCGGAAGACCACGGGCTTTGATGTGAGGTCCCAGTTCGAATTCCATCGTCCACTTACTGGTTTGATCGAGTTATTGACCTTCTTGAGGCCTCAGATAAAATAGCCTCTTTAAAGGCATTATAACACCAGAGAGCAGTGATGCCCCCCCAAAGACAAAAACCAACCAACCAAACAAAAACAAAAACCAAAAAAAGGCTTATAAAAACTCTGCCGAGGGAGGGGGGGAAAGAGGAGCTGAAACCAGGGGCTCAAGTAGAAAGCAAATGCTTTGAGAACGATGATGGCAACAGATGTACACATGTGCTTGACACCATGGATGGATGGATGGGTTGTGATAAGAGCTGTCTGAGGCCCCAATAAAATGCTTAAAAAAAAACAAAAAAAAACCTTTCTGCCAACTAGTCAATGCCGACTCAAAGCGACCCCAGAGGACAGGGTAGAACTGGCCCCTGTGAGTTTCAGAAACTGTAACTCTTTTTAGCAGCAGATCCCTCTTGGTGTAGTGGCTCCTCATTGGACTGCTGACTCCCTTGTCAGCAGTTTGAAACCACCAGCCGCTCCCCTGAAGAAAGCCTGAGGCTCCTACAAAGAATGACAGTCTCTGAAATTCACAGGAGGGGGAGGGGAAGCAGTTTTACCCAGTGCTGTAGGGCGATGCATTTGGTTTTGATCGATTCTGGTATTCAAGACTAGCTCTCCCCTCCTCTCCACCCCCCAAGATCTGGTCTTCATTTTCTTCCTCCTGATTCTCTGAATCTCTTTTGGAAGGCTCTGTTCGCAGGATTTCAATTGTCCTTGCTGTACTGATAAATAGCCAATGTTTCATCAAACTTAGCTTCCCGTTTCAACTGTACTCCCAAACCCCAGACATTGGCCGGCATTTTCTCAACATCCACCATCTTCCCTTTCCTTGCTTAGATTGGCTCCTACTCCTGACCTACTTATTTCCATCAGTTGCCACTTCATTCTTCCATATTTATGAAAACCTGGGGACTAGAGTAGACCTAGAGAGTTCTCCCCAAGATCCGTCCATTCTGGAAAATGATGGGTACTAGCCATCCTCTGCAGCACAACAGATTGGTACCAGTTACCCAGTGTCGCTCACAAAATGAACCGCTTAAAAAAACTTCTCCTTTATTTCTGGAGCAGGATCCAGCAGGCACAGAGGTGCTGAGTCTGTCAGCCAGGATCCAACGAGGATGCAGTAAAGGTGACTGCAGGCCAGGCCCCGTTCTCATCTGGCAGTCAGGCAGAAGAAGAATCTGCTTCCAAGCTCATGCAAGCCACTGGAAGAATGTTACTGTTTCCTTGTGGCTTTTGAAGCAACGTCTGGCTTTTTTCTCCCCCTGAGCCCTCAAGTGTCTTGCCAGGTGCACTTCTCCAAGCTGGCTCTCTGTTAATCAAGCTGGTTAGAGGGTCTCTCGCTTCGGTGAAGGCCCTATTCCTTCGCTGTAAGGGCTTTCAACTTATTCATTCAGCCCCAGCCAGCCCTGACTCAAAAACTGACTGACTTAAGACTTGATCCAATCTGGAAAGCTTGCCCACCTTTGCCCTAGTCATTCAGGAAAAGGCACAGGGTCCAGTTACCACTCAAGGAAAGAGGACTGTCCAGGGTGTGAATGACAGACTCATGGAGGTCACCTCAGGCCAGGGTGACACATGGGCCCTTCGTACACCTGCATCATCCTTTCCTTCTCTGAATTCTTACAGCAACTACTGGGTACCTACTAGTATGGTACTAATATACAAGGGACCTTCAAAACATTTGTGGAAAATGGAATGAATGGGGGTGTGTTTCTTCCCTAACAATAATACTTCTTAAGGGTCTTTGTATTTCTCTAACATTCCTTTCTGGATACTGGGCACAGAGTAAGCAGTCATGAAATATCTGTAAAATAAATGGAGCACAGATTTCAATGAAACAAAAAACACACAACTTGCCCTGAGTAAATCCAATGGTCACACTCTCATTCAGCCTCAGTGCGAGGCGGTCCAGCAGGGCGCCTGAGCGCAAGCACCAGGACATGGGAGTAGGACCACTGCATCTGAGGTCCAGCCTGGACTGCATCTGAGGTCCAGCCTGGCCACTTCCTTGGAGTTTGCAGGCATGTTGCTAACGCCTGGTGCCTCGGTTTCCACATCTGTGACATGGGCATATCTTTAGTTCCTTCTTCACAGACCATTAAGAGGATTAAACACCCAGCAACGCGTGAAGCATTGCAAAGTGCACCTGCTGGGAAGTAGGTTTGCTTATTAAAAATTAAATGTCTACACAGAGCCTAGAGCTTTGCCAGCAGCATGTGGTTAAACAAGAAATGTCCCTAATTCCAAGACCCTCACAAACCGGTGGCTTAAAACAGGTAGATTATTTCGTTTGCTTAGTTGTTGGGTTTTTTTTTTAAATAATTTTATTGGGGACTCTTACAGCTCTTATAGCATTCAATACATCATTTGTATCAAGCATATTTGTACACATGTTGCCATATTCATTTCCAAATATTTTCAACTTGAGCCCTTGGTATAAGCTCCTCCTTCCCCCTCCCCCCTTTTTAATGAACCATTTTATTAGGAGTTTACACAGCCCCATCAGGATCCCTACATACATCAATTGTATGCAGGCCACATTTGCACATTTGTTGCCATCATCACTCTCAAAACATCCTCCCTCCACTGAGGCTCCCCAGTACCAGCTCCCCATATTTTCCATCCTCCCTCTCCCTCCTCCATGAACCCGTAATAATTTACAAATTGTTATTCCTTTTTCATATCGTACACTGTCCAATGTACGATAGATTATTTCTTTCCTCGCCATTTCAGAAATGAGAATAGTACTCCTAGCTTACTGCAACTGGATATGGAATTCTCCACCTTCACAGATGACCGAGAGAATATTTTGTAAAGAATACAGAATGGGCTTCTTGAAACGTCTTCAGGATAGAGGGTGTTGGATGAAAACGTACTCCAGATTGGGGGGGGGGGGAGCTTTTAGGACAACATTATAGCTCGAATTGTATCCCTCAAGAAAATGGCGAGGATCTAACCTCTCTTGTACATGCGACACTGTTAGAGTCAGGTTCTTCTTTTGTTCGGTTAATGAAGTCACCAGAATTGGGATGAATTCCCAATCCAATAAGTGATTTATGAGGCAGCAAAAACAGACAGAGAGGAGGGAAGACAGAAGTCACCTGATGTTGAGGAAGGCCAGAGGACAGACACATGAGGCAACAAAGAAGGTTCCTTTTCAAGAATCCATGCTGCCGCTCGGGATGTGGAGCCTCTCAGATGGTGAGACAATCAACGTTTGTTCTCTCTAACCCACTCCCTCGTGCCTTGCATCTTGGCTACAGTATCACTAGTTAGCTAAGACAACCAGTCTGCAACATTGAAAGGGATTTGGAGTCTGCTCAAGAACTCCCCAAGTCCAGTGTCGGGAGCCGAGGGGGAGAACCTGAGCCAAGTTGGATTTGAGAGGGATCCCAAGTCCTGGTGGCCCATGTACAACAGACGGAATGGATTAATTGTGAGTCAAACTGTTGCAATCCTATAGGATTTTTTGACTTTTTTTTTTTTTAGGTAGATCACCAGACCTTTCTTCCTAATCCTTCTCAGTCTGATAATTCCACTGACGTGCCACTCTAAGTCAGCCGCCTCCACAAAAGCATTCGCCTTTCCTTGTTCCGTGGATTGAGAAGCCCATCACTCTGCTCCATGCTCTGGCTCCTGGTTCTGCTGCTGCTGCTGCTGCTCCTCCTCTGATGGTACAGCTGTCTTCTGGATTCAGGAGGTTCCCTGTGTGGGCGTCGCAGGTCCGGAGGATGTGCTCTCCTCCTGGCTCTTGCTCCAGATGTGATTCCTCCTTCTGCTTCTCAGCGGACTCACTTGATCCACAACAGGGTGGCATTCAGCATCATAGCCACATGCCAGCCTCCCCTAAAAGGCGGGCTGCGACTGTGCATGAGGGACAATTTCAGGAAGTGAACCCAGAAGGGTGAGAATTCCCTTCCCTCTAAGTTTCACAAACCACCCGCCCAAGGCTGTCTAGTCAACTCCATCTCATCATGACCTTATAAGACCAATAAGAACTGCCCCTGTGTATTTACCAGGACGCTCCTTGTTGAGAGGGGTGGAGATCCTTATCTTTCTCTGTGGAGCAGCTGGTGGTTTCCAACTGCTGACTTGGGAGGTTGTACTGCAACGTCTAACCCAGGGACACCGCACCGCACCACGATGTTTCCTGAGAGAAACCTGTGTGGTTTTAAGTAGCATCCTCTACTTTCTCTAGGTTTAATATCCGTGGCGATGGCTACACAGAACTCACAGGGGAAAAAATTCACAACCAAAGGCTTTTCATGCCAGTGAGAAATGCCCAAGGTCGAGCTGTCTATCAGGGTATGTTACAAAGTTCTTTCTTGAATGCCCACAGGTACATACTGCTCAGCTGTAAGTCTGAACCCAAAGGCATTCAGCTCAAGCTCTATGGGTCGGCCAGTCCAGCTTCCCCATTTAAGTGCCCAGAGGCACCCACTCCGCAAGTCAGCCTCTGGCACCAAAGCACTGAGCTTTCCTTGCTCCCTGGGTTGGGAAGGGCACCACTCTGTTCCATGCTTGGCTCCTGCTTCTGTTGCTGCTTCTCTGGTTGATAGCTGACTTGTGGACCCAGGAGGTTCACTGTAAAGGGAATCTCAGGTCCATAGGACCTGGGTTCTCCTCCTAGCTCTGACTGGTAATGTGTTCCCTCTTATTGAGTCTCAGAGGGCTCATTTTATACACCGCACATGGCACTCCAGGGAATCCCATTCCCATTGACTCACAGGTGCATCCTATTTCCCTCACTTTCTTAACAGATCTGTGCAGGAAAAGGTCCTTCAGTGGGAGTTTGAGTCTTGGGCTGTTAGAGGCAAATTAATGACTCACTGCCTCCGCAAAGCCACTGAAGATACTCAACTAGAAAGGACTATGGCTAGAGGGACATCAGTTATTCTTTCCCAGCACAGTAGGGCGCTGGCAGAGGAGGAAGGTTGCTTTATTTTCCGGGATAGAGCAGTATCACAATCAGCCTTCCATGAACCATGGGCACCAGCTAAGAAAGCTCTGTGCTTTCTTGTAAAGGAGAGCTGATTGAAAAGAGCGTTGGCTACATAGCTAAAAGCCTGAGCGCCAGTTTCAACTCCACGAAACCCCCATTCCTGAAGACACTGGCCCCTTGGCTTCTCTAGCCCTGGGTCAGAGCTGCACTCCCACCACTGGGGCACATTGAAGTTGCTTCAGGCTCCTGTACATGGCCTTTGAGTGACCTCCCCTCTGCCCCCTTGACATCAGCCAGAAGCAGGTCCCAGGACTTAGCTAAGGAAGCTGATCACAAAATTCCCATCCCCCTTAGGATATACACCGAATAGTCCAGAGGGGGCGGGTGGGCTTAAAGAGTGCAACATTTGATGATGAACCCCAAACCTGGCAGTTCCTAGCCCAACCAGAGGCACTTGCACTTCCAGAAGGTCCCTGTCTCAAAGATCCAAGGAACCATTGTTCTAGCCTGATACTGGTGAGGTCGTCATGAGTTGGGACCAACTCCGTGAGAAATGTGGTTTGTTTGTTTGCTTTTTAACTTTTGAACATTTAGGCAATCATTAAGATCCTCTTAGGAGGTTGAATTGTGTCCCCTGAGAATTTATGCGTAGGCCATAACACCAACTGTTACTGTAAAAGTCACCTTATTTGGAAGTGGGGTCATCCTCAAAGACAAGAACAGATTGAGGCAGACACAGAGGAAAGGCAGCCAGGGGAAGACAGAGGAGAAATTGGAGGGGTGCTACTGCAAGTCATGGATCTCTGGTGGCCCCAGAAAGTAGAGAAGCTGGGAGAGATTTTCCCTGCTAACCTGCAGATGGATCCGTTCCTACTGATATCTTGCCATTGGACTTCTGGTCTAGAACTATGAGGCCATAAATGTGTCCTTCGAAGTCACCTCCTTCATCTTTGCCAAAGTGGTGGTTAGTATGAGTCCATCTAACTCCTAGTGACCCCATGCATACAGGGGTGAACTTCTCCAGAGAGTGTGTGCAAGGCAGTGACTTTTAAAAAAATTATTTTATTGGGGACTCATACATCACTTATCACAATACATACACACATACACTGTGCCAAGCCCCTGTGCCTGGCTGTTGTCATTTTTCTCCAAATCTCTGCTTTTCCACTTGAGCCCTTGATGTCAGCTTCTCATCCCTTCCTCTTCCCGCTTCTCACTGCCCTCCCACCCCTCATTACATTATAAATTACTATGTTTTGTCATATCTTACATTGCCCGACGTCTCCCCTCGCCCACTCCTCTGATGACCGTCCTCCCAATAGGAGGTTATGTGTAGATCCTTGTGAAAGGCTCCCCCTCTCTACCCCATCTGGTAACTCCACTCTCACACTGGTCCTGAGGGGTTCATCTGTCCTGGGTTCCCCGAATTTCCAGTTCCTATCGGTATCAGTGTACCTCCTCCAGTCCAACTGGATTTGTAAGGTAGAATTGGGATCCTGATAGTTGGGGGCAGGAAGCCTTCAAGAACTAGAGGAAAGTTGTATGTTTCATTGCTATTTCATTGCACCCTGACTGGCCCTTCTCCTCCTCACGACTCTCCTGTAAGGGGGTGTCCAATTGCCCACGAATGGGCCACCCTGTTCTCCACCTCATTCATAGTGATATGCTTCATGTTCTTTGATGCTTGATATTTGTTCCCTTCGACCCCTCTTGATCACACAGGGTGGTGTGCTTCTTCCATGTGGGCTTTGCTGCTTCTGTGCTAAACAGATACTCATTGACTTTTAAGTTTTTAAGACCCCCAGATGCTTTATCATTCGGTAGCTGGAAACCATCAGCTTCCAACACTCTGTTTGCCTCTGCACCCATTTGTCTTCAGCGATCATATCAGTAGGGTGAGCACATATAATTTTTGTTTTTTGATACCTGATAGCTGATTCTTTCAACACCTCATGGTCACACAGGCTGGTGTGCTTCTTCTATGGTGGGCTTTGTTGCTCCTGAGCTAGATGGCTCCTTGATTACCCTCAAGCCTTTAAGATCCCAGATGCTATACCTTTTGATAGCCGGGTACCATCAGCTTTCTTCACCACATTTGCTCATGTCCCCACATATCCTCATTGATTGCCTCGAGAAGGTGAGCACACAGTAATAGGGTTTTTTTTTTTCTGTTTGATGTGCGGCAGTGAATTTTAAGAAACCCATCGCCAGGTTGTTCTTCTGAAGTGTAACTATGTGGGTTCAAATCACCAATCTTTCAGCAAGTAGTAGTCAAGGCCTTAACCCTGGGAACTGAATACAGGTCCCGGCTTCTATCCATTCAATGGCAGCAAGTTTGGTCAGATAAAAGTTGACCACTCTTAGGAAAATCCCTGGACAACTTTCTAGCCTAACCAATGTACCAACAAAAACACCAGTTTCCTTTTCTTGAGCATCTTTTTTAGACACAGGGCTTTCGCTTTACATTTTTATTTCTATTTATTCTATTTTATTTCTATTTTTATTTTATTTCTATTTGAACTATTTCTAGTTCAAATTCAGTGGAGGCTCTCAGAAGCAGCACTGGGTAGCGCCCATGACCACCAGAGGCAGTGATGCCTGCTCCCCCCAAAAAAAACCATTTTATTTCTAGTTGAGCCCTTGGTATCAGCTCCTCATTTTTCTTCCCCTCCCTCTCTCCCTTATGAACCCTCTATGATTTATAAATTATTATTTTTCCATGTCTTATACTTCTGATGTCTCCCTTCACCTGTTTTTCTGTGGTTCCTCCCCCAGGAAAGGGGTTATAGGTAGATCCTTGTGATCAGTTCCTCTTTTCTCCCCCACCTCCCCCTTTCCCTCCTGGTGTCACTATTCGCATAATTGGCCCCGAGGGGTTTATCTGTCCTGGCTTCCCAATGTTTCCAGCTCTGATCTGTACCAGTGTACGCCCTCTGGTCTAGCCAGATTTGGAAGGTAGAATTGGGATCATGATAGTGGTGGGGAGGATACATTAAAGAACCAGAGGAAAGTCGTATGTTTCAATCGTCGGTGCTATACTGGACCCGGACAGGCTCGTCCCCTCTCGGTGACCCTTCTGTACGGGGATGTCCAGTTGCCCACAGATGGGCTTTGGGTCTTCACTCTGCACTCCCCGCCGCACACACGGGCTGAGTACCTCAGCCCTGTCCCACCAAGACTCAGATAGGAGGCAAAAACAGATCACTACAAAATTGCTTGTATGTGCATAGGATCTCACTTGAAGGATATATGAGACTGATAACCCTGGGTACCTCTAAGCAGGAGGCTGGGTGTCTGTCCAGCAGCCTGGTGGGATGGAGGCTTTTCACTTGGACTCTTGTTATCCTTTGAGGTTGAATCCGATAAATGACTTCACTTCCTTGCATCCCAACAGAAGCTAATAATAATGTCATCGCTGCCACTTTGGAGGGGGTGGTTCAAGTGGTTTGCCCTCGGGATGCTGCTGCCAAATTAGCATGGTTGAGGAAGGGGGGGTGGGGGTTGGAGAGCTTAAGTACTTGGTCAGCAAATGCCATCTGTTGACTGTGAGGGAGGATGTTCAACTGGGTTGTCTAACAGCACTTGGGTTTTACGCTCATTTTCTATTTTTAAAATTCTTTCATTTTCTTCCCGATTCAATTAACACGTTTTTATTTAGGGCCTAACTCCCTGCCCAGTGGTGTCCTAGGAATTTGAGCAGATATAAAAGAAGCCTGCAGGAAACTATTTTTAAAGTTCTCGCCAAATGTGGCCATCACTGTGGAATGGTGTGGCTAGAACGTTGTCTTGGAGGCAGAGAGAATTGAACTGAGCCGTGGTGAAGCGTGGAAGGCTTAGACAGATGGATGCAGGGCAGGACGTGCCACTGGCTGGGAAAGGCAGCTTAGTGGCGGTCGAGTGCCTGATGGGAGGGCCAAGACCCAGTGGTCCAAGAAACATTGCTAGTTAGGAAGGCCCTGAAGGTCAAAGAGAAGCCCTGGGGGAAATGCCCTGTGAGCAACCAGGTCAAAGGAGAAATAAGGCTGGGGTTGACACAGAGAAGAGTGAGCAGAGAAACCAGATGCCAAGAGACCCAGATGGAAACCAGTGGGGTTTGGGGTAAGACTGTCTTAGAGAGGTCCAAGGAAAGAATCCCAGAGACCTGGCAGAGGAGGTGACTATCGGGACAGGACCATCAGACAGAACTATCAGCCCAAGAAGGCTCACACATCACTTCACTATTTCCAACTCGGAGGACGGTTCTCTTCCTCCCACATAAACGGACCCCTTCAAAGTATTTGGTCAAAATATCCAGTGCAAACAGAGATTCTTCTGTTTGTTTTCTCAAGAGCAATGTCTGACCCTGGTTCTTCGCCCTGGCGGGAAGCCACTTTTGATGCCCAGTGCCCTTGTCTATGACAGAGAGAAGAGATGCTGCCCAGGCCTGTGCTGCCTTCCTTGGTCCGCTGGAGTCCCCTGGGGCGCCCACTGCCTATTCTGAGTGACTCACATGTCAGAAGGTCAGCAGTTCCAACCCAACAGCCATTCGGTGAGTGGTGAGCGTAAAGCCGGGGCCTGCTGCTCCAGTAAATATTTACAGCCACTCTGCAGGAGAAGGGGGAGGCTTTCCACTCATGAAAAGAGTCACAATCTCGGAAACCTTGCAGGTTCATGACTAGCTGGACTTGGCCCAATGGCCATGTGTCTTTTGGTTTGATGAGATGAAAAAAAAAGAAACCTGCCATCCAATCGGCTCCAGCTCCTTGTGGCCCTCGGCAGGGTCTCCGTGAGGAACTCTTGATGGGAACTTACAGCTGGCAAGTGGGTTGGAGTGCCAATCGTGGGGCTACCAGGACAATGCCTCACCACCAGCAGGACGCTGTCAAGTTCTTGGATGGTGATTATCATCAACCACATTTTGCAAGAAGGGAAACCGCTACAGAGAAGTCAAGAAACGCAACCCATCAGTAAGCGTGGGAGCTGGCTTGGGAGGGAGCCTGGCATTCCCACCTCTGCCAGCTTTCCTCTTTGCTATGCTGTACACAGTGCCTAGGGGCGCCCAGGAAAGGTTCTCTTGGGGGAGCTGCGGTGGCACAGATGTCAAGCGCTCAGCTCCCAGCTCCGCGGCCTCTATTTGAACCCATCGCACAGGCTCTGGGGGTAAGAGGGCAGTTGGGCTGCAGTTCCAAGGCCTTTTACTCCCAGAACGAGTCAGTTTGGGAAACCCACAGGGTCTCTCTGAGTCAGATAAGAGTTTGGAGTTTTACTCAGGGGGAGAAAGATGTGGCAATCTGCTTCCGTAAAGGGTTTTGTTGTTGTTGTTGTTGTTGTTGCCTTGTAAACCCTGTGGGGCCACGCTCCTCCGTCTTTGGGTCCCCGTGAAGCCGAGGCTGCGGGAGGGCAGGGGGTCTTCGGTGCCAATCACACGAGTCTCAGATTCTCTCCTTGGGACTCCCAACGAGAGCCCCCCCCCCCTTCATTTTTATTAAAAGCCCGGCTTGATTTGGAACCTCTTAAAATACGCCATCATAGGATGAAAACAAGCCCGCGGCGCCCCCTCCCCGGCGGCCGCTCAGCTGTCCGCCCTCCCCCGCGCCCGCCGCGCCCGCCGCGCGCATTCCAACTCTCTGAGGTCACGGCCGCCGCCGCCGCCGCGGGGCCGGGGAGGGACGCCGCGCCGCCCAGCCAGCCCTGCGCCCCGTGTCCGGCCGCCGGCCGCCTCCCTGCTGCCCCCGCGGGGCCTCGGCGCGCCGCGTCCCTGGCCGCCCGCCCCTGCCCGGGATGGTCTGCCGGCCGCCGCGCGGGGCCCAGGACGTGGGGCGCGCGCGCGCGGAGGATGCGGGAGCGGGAGCAGGTGAGGGCGCGCGGCCGGCCGGGGGGCGCGCGGGTTGGGCACCCCGAGGGGTCGTGCGCGGGCTCCCCCCAGGTCCCCCCCCACCCCCTCCCCGAGTCCAGGAGGACGGGTCTCTGGCTGGCCGGCCCGATCCGCGGCTGGCGCGCAACAAAAGGAAAAGTCCGCCTGGCTCAGGCCCCCTGGGTCGAGCCGAGGAACTGGCCCGCGGGAGCGAGCCGGGGCGCCCTTCCCGGGGGGACCCCGCGAAGGACCGTGGTGGCCGCGTGACTCCGGGTCGGGGCTGGCAGCAGATCGGGCCTGGCGGTGCCTCTTGGGACGTGGCACGGGGGACTCTTGCGGGTAGCTTGGGCCGGAGGGGGCGCGGGGAGGGGCGGCTGTGGTGACCACTGGTTTTGTTTTGGGAGGAACGCACGCGTTTACTCTGGGAAAAGGAAAATGCTCCCGTCTGCAAATTCCACCCTGTGATGCCTGCAAGTCCCCATTAGATCGGTCCCTCTTGGCACGTTCGTCGTAAATTGCCCTTTTTTTGCTGAGAAAGCCGTTTAAGAATAGCTGCGCTCCCAAACAGGGAGCCCAGATGGATGGCGCACTGGGTTAAGCCTTGTGTTGCTGACCGAGAAAGGTCGCAGGTTCAGAGCCATCTGCTCACTTACCTTCACGACCCTGTGGACCATTTGACCACCCTAATGAGTCACTGCCGGGTATGCTAAGGAGAAACTTTTCATGCTAAAGATTGAGGTGGACCCAGAACCGTGTCTAGAAATGCCACACAAGTCTTTTTCTTTGGTGATTAAAGTGATGTTGGCAATATCATGTGCTGAGGACCTTAGTCACAAAAGGATAGCGCCGCAAGACTCAGGGTTCAAGCATAGTTGAGAATCTTCTGGAAGTGAATGTGAGGGCCCCAAATGAAATTATATTCACAAATAGCTCAAGACTACCTTTCGAAAGCTTGTAGAACTATGTGTCTGTCTTCTTACTACACAATGGAAACATTTTATGGAGAAAGAAAGTATCTCCTAGCATTTTTCTTCAAAAGTTATTGTGAATGATGTGTACTTAAGTAGCTATCTAAATGATAACTCCAGGGACTGTTGCCTTTTATTGCTTATTGTTTTACACTTGAAATAGACCAAAAAGACACCTTAGATTTCTATTTCTACACTGTACTATTCAAACTTAAATAACTTTATGACATCAACTGGTAGCAAATATTACATATATCTGAAAAGAATACATAAGGGACAATTTTATAAATCTTGTTTCACGCAAAACATCATTTTAACACAGGGTTTTATTTACAAGCAAGAAACCAAGCCATTTTCATTGCCACATCACGGGCTGGGTGGTGTCCTGGGGAATGGAACTGGTCCTACACAGACCCTAATTTTCCCTATGACACCCACCCCTTCCTCCCCAAATTAAGGAAACATTGGCTTTTTCTTATACCTGAGGCCATAAC
>PVJH01043500.1:0-13574 GCA_004026705.1 Nesogale talazaci | reverse complement strand
TACAGAAAAAAGCCCACAACACAGGGAATCCAGGATATATAAACCCCTCAGGGCCAACAATGTGAGTAGAGATGCAAGGGGAATTAGGGAAGGGGAGAGTAGGGGAAATTGATCACAAGGATCCAGCAAAAAAAAACCTCCTTGGGGGATGAATAGCAGAAAAATGGGTGAGGGGTGAATGAGGATGGTATGAAAATAGTAATCTATAACTCATCAAGGGGTCATGAGGGAGGACAAGTGGAGGAGAGAGGAAGAAGAAATGGGGAGCTAATAATATCAGGGGCCCAAGTGGGAAGAGAATGCTTTAAAAATGATGATGGCAACATTTGTGAAAATGTATTTGACACAATGGATGAATGTATGGATTGTGAAAAGAAATGTAAGAGCTCCTAATAAAAGTATTTATAAATATATGGTATGAGGCTGAGCCCTGGTGATGTAGTGCTTGTATGCGGGACTGAAGCCCGCTGGGTTGGTGGTTCAAATCCAGCAGCAGCTTTCCAGGAGCAAGGCTGGGCCTCCTACTCCCACCAGAGGGCATTGATGCCAAAAAAACAAAACAAAAATACATATGTTATGTGTTAGGTAAGTTTTTTTTTTTAGCATTGTATTATAAGATGATATTTTCGTTTTTGAAATTCATCGTCTATTTAAAGCTCTCTGATCTTTTGGGCAGTTCAGATATACCCTGAGCTACCTTCTAGTCTCTTCGTACTCTAGATAAAAATATAAAGACCAGCAAAACCTCTCATGCTCTGCAGTAAGACACAGTAATTGACGGACTTGGGCAAGAAAAACAAAAATAAGTTCCATTCTTTCTGCCAATTTAGCTTCAGCTTCTAACTTGTCCCATGCAATTCACATTTCTGCTTCTTGTCCTTATCACCATGATCTGCCGGATCTTAACACCAAAAATTTAGCTTATTGTAAAGGAATATTTTAAATGGAAATGGGATATAACTCTTACTTCATTGGTTTTTTAAAAAAAATTTTTAAAAATCACTCCAAACCATTAACTGGGAATTCATTGTATTTCTTTTTATTTAGGTTCAGGTTGCTCTCCTATCATCGTGGGCATGGGTTTAATTGCTTTTTCAATATGTGCAATCCCTGGACTATCTTTCTATCTGTATCAGCATCGAGGTAAGTGGTATCCAAACGTAGGAAACTTACAGAAATGTTCCCTCCCTGAATGCCAAGTCTCTGAATAGAGATTGAATCAAAGAAGAGTCCTATTTGTGTGACCCATGTTGCTGTTAGGGGCCAGTGAGGAGATTCTGACTCAGAGTGACCCTATGTCCAAGAGAACAAAACGCTGCTTGGTCCTGTGCCGTCCTCATGGTTGTGAGTGTATTCGGACCCCTTACTGCAGCCACTGTGTCTGTCACTATTACTGAGTGTCTTCCTCTTCTCTATTGACTCTCCATGTTAGCAGTGTCTCCTTTTCCAGGGACTGGTCTCTCCTAACAGCATGGACAAAGTATCTCAAATGAAGTTCTGCCAATCTTACCTCCAAAAAAACATTCTAACTGGATTATTTCCAAGATGCATTTGTTTGTTCTTCTTGTAGTCCATAATATTTTCAATATTTTTCACCATAATTCAAATCAGTTGATTCTTCTGTGATCATTTGTATTCACTGTCCACCTTTCACATATATATGAGACAACTGAAATTATCATGCCTAGGATCAGTTGCACCTTAATCCTCAAAGTAACATCCTTGTTCTTCAACCCTTCATAGAAGGATTGTGCAGAAGATTTGCCCAATGCAATGTCATTTGTTTTCTTCACGACTGCTTCCATGAGTGTAGATCAAGGATCCAAGAAGAATGGAGTCCTTGACAACTTCATCCATTTCTTCATTTATCATGATAGTGTCTAATGGACAGATTGTGAGGATTTTTAAGTGTTTTTTCCAATAGGCTTTTTATTAGTGAAAACTTACTGCATGATAATGAAGTCAAAATCATATTCTTTCTAGCACTGTCCACATGATCTATTCTTGATTTTTCATACCTTTAGATTGGCCCAGAAGGTATGAGATTATGTGGATCATCAAATCAATATTTGATTCATAGTGACCCCATATGATAGAGTAGAACTATTCCTTATAGTTTTCTATTCTATAATCTTTACAGAAGCAGATCACTCAATATTTATCCCACAGAGACATTTAGTGGGTTTTAGATGCCAATGACTCAACAAGGTTCCTAGACACCTAAAAAAAAGAAATATATTACAAAGCTCTTGTACAGTCCTCTCTTGTGACCCTCCAAACTTTCATATCTCTTTCTAGTTCCTCCTTCAGATCCACATTTTCAATTGGATACTATGTGGTTTGAAGATATGGTTGCGATGCTGTGTGTGCTGGTGATCTTCATCACCATGCTCGTTTCTTTTATTTACTTCAAACTAAGAGGTAAGTGCAATGGGGAGTGGAGAACTGGGAGGGCATCTTTCATCTCACTGATCTCCAGAGGGATAATCTACCCCATCCTTGGTCCTTCATAACAGAAGGAAGGAACAAGTCTATGTCTTACAAAAATGTAAAGTTTTTTTAACATAAATGATTTTGGGCTTGTGACATTTTATTCAATATCTGTGTTCATGTTTCCAGCACCAGTATTAATTTCATCTCCAAATTTATAACTGTGAAAATCCCCCAGTAAACCTGGAAGCCCTAATGCCATTTCACCCAGAAACATTCACAAAAACTTTGTACACTAAGGTTGCTGCAAGGCTCTGCTAAATTCATCTCTTTTTTAATCTCATAGGCCAACTTGCAATTTTGACATATTTTTATTTTTCAAAAATTTGTAAGGTTCTGTGAACATTGTTAAAACTAAACCTTCAGCAGAGCATATGTCTTTGAAGCATTTCCTTACAAATGGCCAATTAATAAAGTCCTGTATTTATTTTGCAAACATCGTTCCTTTTGAAATAAAATGCCAAAGGAGTCCATTATAAAAGGGAGTTTTAATTCATAATTTTTGTGCTCCTCCAGGAATCCATGACCTTTAAAGAGTCCATTATTTTAAAGAAAAAAATATTGACAGAGGGCCAACTTAAGCTAATGCATGCTTTTTATAAGTGAAACAGTGGTTATGCCTTGGGTTTGTCAACTGCAAGTTCAGCAATTCAAAACCACCAGCTGCTCCATGGGTGCAAGCCATGGCTTTCCAGTCTGGTAAAGAGTTACATTGTCCAAAACACACAGAAGCTGTCCTATAAGATCTCTGTGAGTCAGAATTGATTTGATGATAGTTTAAAAAATAAATCATAATTTTAGTTTCCCTTGAAGTCAACTAAAGCAGATAGTTCAATAGAAAGTCTTAACTTTAGCTTCATGGAAAGGCAATGACACACCTTTAAAAAACATGCACAATACCACTTAAAATAGCTTTTAAAAAGTTAATGCTCAAGTGTAAGTCTAACAAAATTTTTACAGGAACTGTTTGCTGTAAACTCCAAACATTGATTTTTTTTTTTTTGGGGGGGGGGGGTTTAGTATTACTGTCCTCTGGTGGGAGTAGGAGGTCCAGCCTTGCTCCTGGAGAGGTGCTGCTGGATTTGAACCACCAACCAAGTGGGCCGCAGTCCCGCACTCAGTCACTATGCCACCGGGGCTCAGCCCAACATCGATTTTTTTTCTAAATCATTTTATTGAGGGTTCATGCAACTCTTATGACAATCCATACATCATCCATTGTGACAAGCACATTTGTACATTCTTTCTTCTTGAGTCCTTGATATCAGCTTCTCATTTCCTCCCCTCCCTCCCAAATCCTTCTTCTCTCAGGAACCCTTGATACTTCAAAAAAAATTGTTCATGTCTTATACTGTCTGATCTAGTTTTCTGTTGTCCGTCCGCCAGAGAGAGGGTTATACGTAGATCATTGTGATTGGTTCCTCCTTTCTCCCCCAATTTTTCCTTCCCCTCCTGGTATCACTACTCTCACTGTTTGTCCTGGGGGATTTATCTGTCCTGGATTCCCTGTGTTTCCAACTCGAATCTGTACCAGTGTACATCCTCTGGTCTAGCTGGATTTATAAGGTAGAAATGGGATCATGATAGTGGGGGAAGGAAGCATTCACAAACTAAAGGAAGTTGTATATTTCATCAGTGCTATACTGCATTCTGACTGGCTCATCTGTTCCCTGAGACCCCTCTGTAAGGGAATGTCCAGTTGCCTACAGATGGGCTTTGGTTACTATTGTTGTTGTTGTTTTGTTTTCCTTTGTTGTTTTGTCTTGCTCTGTCTTTTTAGTGTGTGTGCATCTTATTAACTCTGCAGGTCTATCTAGGTAAGAGAGGCAGGATAAGCAATCTTGAGGAAAAAACAGCTTCAAGGACAGTTCCAGGAGAAAAGTGGAGTCGGGGGTAGGGAAAAAGGAAGTGGCTGTTAACAAACCCAGGGACAAGTGAACAACAAGTGGTCAAAAATCGATGGCAAGGAGGGTATAGGGGGCCTGGTAAGGCTTGATCAAGGGCAATATAACCAAGAGGAATTTCTGAAACCCAAATGAATGTTGAACATTTTAGAGGGACAAGAGAAAAGTAAAATGAAATAGAGGAAAGAACTAGGAGGCCAAGGGCAATTATAGAGGCATGAATACAGACATGTACATATGTAAATATGTTTATATATGACGATTTGGAAATAGATCTTTGTGCAAATATTTATAGGCTTAATATTAAAGTAACAGAGGAATATTGGGCCTCTACTCAAGTACTCCCTTAATGCAACAGCATTTTGTTCTAAGAACCTGACATTCTGTGATACGTTCCCAACACAATTGCTGAAGACAAAATGGCTGCATAAGCAAATGTGGGGAAGAAAGCTTATGGAGCCCAGCTATCAAAAGATATAGCATCTGGGGTCTTAAAGACTTGAAGATAGACAAGCAGCTATCTAGCTGAGTAGCAACAAAGCCCACATGGAATAATCACAGCAGCTTGTGTGATCATAGATATGGACAGAATCAGGTATCAGGCATCAGAAGACCCCAAAGAAACAATCATATCGATGTGAATGAGAGGGATCAGAATGGAGATCCAAAGCTCATCATAGACAATTGGACATCCCCTCTGAGAAGGATCAAAAGAAGGGATGAGCCAGCCAAGGTGCAGTATAGCACCCATGAGACCCACACAATTCTTTAGTTCTTTAATGCTTTCTCACCTTACTCCTCATCATGACCCCTTTTCTGTCTTACAAATCAGAAAAGAGCTCAGAAAAGAGCTCTTGACACAAACAAACCAGGACAGATAACCCCCTCAGGACCAATAGACCAATACTAAGAGTAGTATTCCTATCATAAGGAAGATAGCAGACAGTGTAAAATATGAAAATTAAAATAATTTTTAAATTATCAAGGGTTTTTGAGGATGAGGAGGAAGGGGAAAAAGAGGAAGTGATACCAAGGGCTCAAATAGAAAGAAAATATATTGGAAATGAGGTGGCAACATATGTACAAATGTGCTTGATACAATTGATGTATGAGTTATTATAAGAAGATTAAGACCCCCTAATAAAATAATGTATTAGACAAAAAAAGAAACAAAACAAAAACTATTTTTAAAAAGAGAATGTATGTAGTCTTGATAAATGAGTAGAAATATCAATAAGATGGATATAATTTAGAAATAAAAGTATAAATAAAACATATACACATATATTTATTTTGACAAAGATGAAAGTACAATTTAATAAAGAAGGAATTGTGTTTTCAGCAATTATTACTGAAACAATTGGACATACATATACAAAACAAAAACAATCCCGACCAATAACTAGGCTGCATAAAAAGTAACTGAAAATGACCTAAAATTTTAATTGTAAATTATAAAAATAAATGCATCCTAAAGAAGAGAATATCATGAAAACTCTTACCCTCATACAACAAATTCTGATTTTTTTTAATTGAGAAAGAAAAATTAATAAGTTGGACATTATCAATATTACAGGAAGATCCTGAGTTATGAACTTATTACATACATACAGCCCATGGTTACAAGGCCAACTTTAATGCAATAAATGAATTGTTTTAGATTCAAATTTTTTTTGACAGGCTCAATTCATTTTATTATTTTTTACATGAAATAAACTATGTTGTAGTCACAGCAGGAGCCTGGGTTCTCTGCATGGAGACTCTGGTGTGGAGTTTCCAAGATTTTATCAACTTTCCTTTCTATATTTCTCTAAGATCTGTATGACTGTACACTAAAAAATTTGAACTAGATATTCTATGATACTCCAAATTGAATAACTCCAATCCATTTTATTTAGCTTTATTTCACTCACTTACTGCCATCATATTGGTACTCCTCATATCCAACCCATAGAACAGGTAAGACTGCCCTTGCAGGTTTTCAAGACTTTCACAGTGTAGGGGAGGTCAAAGTCCCATCTTTCTCCCAAGGAGCAACTCATGGTTTCAAACTATAGACCTTCCTGATCACAATTCAATAAGAAACTACTATAAATTGTTCAATATTGCTAAACTTAGCTGAGGTGCAGGAGACTTGGTGGTGTAATGGTTACATATTAGGCTGCCAACCAAGAAGAGAGTCACTAGAAACCACTAGCAACTCCTCTGAGGGACTGCAGAAAGATGGGACTTTCTACTCCTATAAAGAATTAACAGTCTCTGAAACTCACAGAGGCAGTTCAACCCTGTCATACAGGCTTGCTATGAGTCAGACTCCACAGACTGGCATGAGTTGGGTTTTTGTAACAGGGGTGTGCAGTGACTGTCACGTCTTTACTGTTATTGCTGTTAGATGCTATTGAGTTCTGTCCAATCCATTGGAAATTCATGGACAGCAGAATGAAATAAAATACTGCCGTTACCCGCACTAGCCTTATGTGTAAGTGTTTTGAGCACATTGCAGTGTTTGAGCACATTGTTGCAGCTCCTGTGCCAATACCCTTCACTGAAGATTCCCCCCTACTTTTTAAAATAACACTCTGGTTTACCAAGTTTGATATTCTTCTCCATGTACTACTTCCTTTTAATAACCTGTGCAAAGTACGTGAGACAGAATGTTACAGTGTTCCTAGAAACCTTTGGCTATATTTCATCCATGGTACATTTGTTTGGGTTTCTTTGTCCAAAAAATCCCAAAACAACAAAAACAAACGTACTGCCATCAAGTCAATGGCTACTCATAGTGAACCTACAGGTCATGCTAGGACTGACATGTCCTATAGATACATTCTGCAGATTTCTGAGACTATAAATATTTATGAAAGTAGAAAGCTTCATCTTTCTCCACATAACAGCTGATAGCTTTGAACCACTGATCTTGTGGCTAGCAGTCCAGTGCTTAAACAACTGTGTTAGTCCCGGTAGACTAGAGGAACAAATTCATAGACGCGCATATGGATATAAAGGAAAGGTTTATATACAAGAGGAATGGGACATTGAGAAAACATTCCAGCCCAGTCCAGTTCAAAGCCATAAGTCTGATATTAACTCATATGCCTGATATCAGTCTATAAAGTTTCCCTCTGACTCACGAAGTCACAGGCCAGTGGGTGCAGAGTCCCAGTGCCAGCAGGGTCCCCTCATGGCTCCTCATTTCCAGGACTCAGGGTCCATCAACAGCATCCAGTGGTGGTAGAAGCAACTCATCACTGGCAGGGATCTCCCCATGGCCTCTCCAGCTTCAGAGGTCTGGTTCCATCAGGGTAAGGCCGTGTGACTTCTCCTCCGGCTCATCCAGCTCCTCGAACGCTGCCATCTTGTCTTCTCTGTGGTTTGTTGTCTCTGAGACTAACTCCCAGCAATTGGGGAGATAGCTTCTCATCTCCATGAGGAAAATATCGCGAGAATTCCCAGACATATCAGGAGAAAACTATGGCCACACGGAGGCCTCATTGACCACTCAATGGCTATCTCCAGATCAACAGGCCAGACTTCACCCCTACATCTCTATCATTAAATTAACATAAGCATATGACTGCCACAACCACTATGCCAACAAGAATCATTGTTCTTTGGGGAATACATTATTGCGCCAATGCCATAACTCAAATGTGTCAACTCTTCTTCACTCTTCCTTATTCATTGGTCAGCTTTTGCATGCATGTGAGACCACGAAAAATACCATGTGTTGGGTCAGGCAGCCCTTAGTCTTTAAGTGACGCTTTTACTTTTTTACTCTTTTTTTCATGTGATTTTCACTTAATGCAACAAATTGTTTGATTTATTGACTGCTGCTTCAATGAGCATTGATTATGAAACCAAGTAAATAAAACCCCTGACAACCTCAATGTGTTTTCTTTGTACTTTCTGTTTATCATGTTGTTGCCTGTCATACAGTTATGAGGATTTTTGTCTTCTTTATACTAAGGTGTAATTCATAATTACTTAAGGTGTAGCGTGATGAAACCAAACAAAGCCCACTACCATCAAATCAATTTGAACTCTTAGAGGCCATTTACTGTGACAAGTTGATTCTGATTGAAGATGACCTTATATAGGCTTTCCAAACTATAAATCTGTAAAGAATACATAGACAGCCTCATCTTCCTTATGTGGTGCTGTTGGTGGGGATGAGGGCCTGATCTTGCAGTTAGCAGGCCAACACCTAACTCACAGCCCCTTTCAGACTCCTCACATAGCATAATATCACAGCCCCAGTGCTGGAAATACTGGAATGACTGTAACATACTCAAATGGCTGTCAATTGACATGCTCTAAATCAGCTGCTAAACTCTTAAATTTAAAAACAGGTAGAAGGGAAAGAGAGACTATTTTTTTTAATCATAAAGTTTACATCACTGACAGGTTTTCTACAAAATCAAGACACTGGACATGAAGAAGCTTCCCTTCTTGAACTGAGTAGAGAGACGACTGTGGAGCAAAGTGTTCAGAGAGCGGAAGAAAATTCTGTGACTGTTCCCCTAAGTTGCTGACTGCGTGGTTCTGGCTCATATCGACAGATGTACGTACAGCAGATGAAACGCGGCTAGGTCCTGCGCCATCCTCTCAAGCCTTCCTACACGCGAGCCCATTGCTGCAGCCTCTGTGTCAACTCACCTTGTCCAGGGCCTTCCTCTTGTTCCCTGCGCTCTGCTTTACCAAGACTGCTTTTCTGCAGGGTCTGGTCTCTTCTGATACCATTTCCAAAATAGGGAGTCAACGCTCACTATCTTTGCTTTCAAGAAGCATTCTGACTATGCCATGGCCAATTTGTTTGTTGTTTAAGCCATGCCTCCGTGGTACTTTCATTGTGGCACAAAAATTAATAAAACCTCACTAGCATGGAGCACTGTCTGACTCATTGCAGCCCTACAGGGCAGAGCACCAGGACCCCTGTGGGCTTCAGAGACTGCAACTCGCTATGGAATTAGGAAACCTGGTCTTTCTCCCATAAAGCAGCTAGTGGTTTCAAATCACTGACCTTGTGGTCAGCAGTCTACCGTGTGCCCACTGTCACATGCAGAACAAACAAAATGTATTTGGATTGTCAAATTTGGATTTTACTTAGAGCTGTAATACAGTCTATAATGTTGCTCTTAGATGCTGTTGAGTCAATTTGCACCATAAATGTTACAGAACAGAACTACTCACTAAGACTTTTCTTGATTCTTGGTAAAAACAAATTGAATCTTTCTCCAATTAAGCCCCTAAGTGAGCTTGAACCACTAACCTTTTCACTAATAACAAATGCATAAGCATTGAACTACCAGAGATCCAAAAATAGAAAATGTAATCCAAGTGAAGATTACTAATTGGGAGAGCAACTGAGATGAAATCAATAGTGTATATGTAACTAAAAGTAACCTACTAGAAGACAGTCGATCATAATGTATCAATAGTTCTATTAAATGAAGAAATTTATTTAATCAGTGCATATTGCACATATTAGCATGCCACTAAAAGAAAATTACTCCCAAATTTAATAAGCCTATGGATTTTTGAGTTAACAATATGTGATGATAGAAGTTGAAACTATAAAGACAGAAAATTTATATAAATTCTAACAAAAGAAACATTGTAATAAATGTTGTTTGCAGAAAATATACTAAAAAGTGTTTTTAGATATAAAATAATAGTACACAAAAGTAAAGATAGCCAAAAAATTCAATCATCAAGATATTCACAAATTTCTGAAATTGTATATATATTTATATTCATAGTTTTAAATATCTAAAGATACAGTTAAAGAAATAGAAATACACAGATGTATAAACATTGAAAAATGTTGCTTGCAAAGTAATTTTGTAAATGTCATGCTAATTCTTCATATACTGCTCTAAAATAAAAAGCAGGTTTTGCTTATGGAAATAATTGGAATTTGTGAAGGACATTTTTGGCCAGCAAGCATAGAAAGCAATGTTCCTAGCATTAAAATATGGTAATTTTCTTAAGTATTGTAATTTTTAAGTATTGTACTTTTGAGAAGAATTATTTATATGAGAACAAATTTGCAACAGTAACTCAAAAGGTTGGATAAGAATGTTAGCAAGAAATGCATTTTAATTAATGTCAGGATTTTATGGGATTGTACATGCAGAAAATGGTGTAAAAAAGAAAAATCAATGATCTTTCTCAGTAGAACTATCAGAATCACAGAATGAGAATGTTGGCCAATATTTTTCCCTGAAAAAATGGCTGTCTAAAACTTTGTAAATTAATGTGAATGAAGATACAGTCAGGATAAAATTTAGCATCATTTGTTTTCCTTTTTACTCATTTTTATTTTGTTCTTTTTTCATTGTTTTCTGTTTTCTTTTATTTGTTTTACATGTTTGTTTTGTTATTGTTGAGCTTTTTGCTCAATTTTCTTTCAATAAAATCAGGGGTAGCAAATTTTATAGAGACAGTAACTAAAATAATATTTTCTTGGGATTATGGCAGGGGAGGAGTGATTTATAGTGCCAGCCTGACCAATAGGAACATGTGTGATTAATAAGGTCCCAGTTTGATTGAAGTGGGGTGAGGGAACAAAGAGATAAATGGCTTGGCAAGCCCTGCCTCTCTCTCCCTTGCTCTCTGGTGATTGGACCATCGTGTGGTTGCCTTAGCTAGTTTTCTGCCTCAACTTGTGAATTACACTACCCATGGGACTCCCAACCCATGGATTGTGTCACTAGAGCTAGAGGTTCCTTTGAGACTTGCTTTGCAATGCTTCTGGTGTATACATCCCTGAACTTGAGACTGTTGGATACTGTCATCTTGCTGGCTGTTGGTGACACATGCACTGTTTGCTGCCTGTGGTCAGACTGCCTGCATTGCTCTGCAAAAGACTCAGCTGTCTGCTTCCTTCACCTGGGACCCAGCAGCCCTCATGAGTTGATTGACTACCAGTATATCAACTGTTCCATCGAAGTGAGTTGAACTGATCCCTCTGTATTGCTGTGTGGACTAGCTAGCTATTATATTTCTTCATGCTGTATATTTCTATATCTATCTATATTTATACCTATCTATATTTACATATATCTAATCATAAGCATCCTGATCTTGTTTCTCTAGAGAACCCTGTCTAACATAGGAGGTTAGAGGAAATTAGAGAGCTAATGGTAATGGGTACAAGAGTAAAGAAAATTTTGTAAATTGAATGTGGTGATGATTGCACATTTTAACATATATAACCATGAAATTGTATAGTGTGCAAATTATTTGTCAATAAAACTATTAAAATAAGACAATTGATTTTATTTGTTTCAATTCTGCAAAACAATATGTAAATTGCAAGTAAAGAACACCAAGAAGATTTGAAATGTGGTTGCTATTAAAGACAGCAGTTAGGAAAAATTGATGGGTAAGATGAGTATCAGAGAGCCTTATTATACCTCACTTCCCCTCTCACACCTCAGAACAGAGTCTATTTCTTTTTGTATGAAAACCATTAAAAAAGAGTTGTCTCATACAACAGTTGTCCTTTTGTGTTTGATTAACTTCACTCAGCAGAACGTCTTCCAAGTTCAAGCAAGTTTTGAGGTGTTTCACAGTTTCATTATTATTATTTAATGGGACCTAGTATTTCATTGTGTGTGTGCCTAATGGTATTAATCCATCCTTCCACTGTAGACATTTAACTTACTTACATCTTCATTTTTATAATTAATATAGGAGTAGATATCTATGTATTTACAGTAGATATAGATCCATGCTATGTTCTCTATTTCT
Organism: Nesogale talazaci; assembly: GCA_004026705.1. Classification (NCBI taxonomy): domain Eukaryota; kingdom Metazoa; phylum Chordata; class Mammalia; order Afrosoricida; family Tenrecidae; genus Nesogale; species Nesogale talazaci. Next base: position 1,425 of record PVJH01043500.1, on the reverse strand, counting down.
TTAGGGTAGAAATAGAGCTAGTAGAGCAAGTGCTAGATCACATGGAAGTTCTTCATTACTTTCCACAGCAGTGTATTCACCACTAGTGTATTCCCACTAGTCGTGTCTGAGGGTTCCAATCTCTCCGCACATGCTACAGGATTTGCTGTTTTTATCTTTTAAGCTTTGCTATCCATTCTGGAGTGAGATAACATTGTCACACTGTTTGATTTTCATTTCTTAGATGAGTACTCATCTGGAGCTCTTATTCATGTTTATCAGTCACCTGAATGTGTTCTTGGAGAAACTGTCTATTCATGCCCTCTGTTCATTTTATAATGGGTTGCTGTTCTTTTCCTTGTTGAAATGTTTAAATTTTCTTATAGATTTAAAAAATTAGTCTCTTGTCTGATATGCCATTCTCAAAATTTCTGTATCCTAATCTATGGGTTATCTTCTCACTCTTTTGGAGAAATGTTTGATGCATGCAATTTCTTACTTTTAGACGATCCCAATCATATACTTTGTCTTTTGTCATGTACTTGTTTCTCATTATGCTTGTAATAATGAAATTAGTACATTTATGGCATGTAATCAGGACACCTATTTGTCCCTATTTTTCCATTGATAACTTTTAGAGTTCTGTGACTTGCATTTAAGGTTTTAATCCATCTAAAATCCATATTTGTTCATGAAATGAGGTATTCATTCTTCTGTAAATTATTCTTCTGTTTCAATCATCTGCAAATGTAAACTCAAGCTTACAAACATCGTGTGTTAAAAGAGATCTTCTTTATTCAATTTAATATGTTTTAATCCTTTGGCCAAAATTAGTTATCTGTAGGGAAATGATTTACTTCTGAGATTTCTATTGTGTTCCACGGATCTATGTGTCTCACATTATACCACTACCAGGTTGCTTTGAGTACAGCAGGCCATGTAGTTGGTTTTGAGATTGTTAGGACGTGAGAGGTCTACTATTTTGTTCTTTAGTAATTTTTTTTGCTTGAAAAAGAGAGCCCCTGTGTCTCTTTCTTTTCCACATGAAAATAGTGACTATCTTTCCACATTTTAAAGAATGAGTTTTGTTTCTAGGTCAGAACTGAATTATATCTATAAATCACTTTGTATAGTGTTCACATTTTCACAATGTTAAATCTTGCTATCCATAAACATATGGTATTCTTAATGTTATGTAGAACTGTTTTGTTTCTTGTAGTAGACGTTAATCATTTTTTGTAAAAGTGTCATGTTTCTCTTGTTAGGTTTACTTTTAAGTCTTTCATCTGTGGGGTAGCTATTGAAAATGGTGCTGCTGTTCTTCCCCCTGACTAAGACCCTGCCTGAGACCAGCCTATCCAAAGCTGACCTTCACACTGAGGGCCGATCTTTAACTGAACAGCTCATTTCTCTTTCCAATCACTTCTTTTTTTGGTCCCGCTCTGC
>PVJH01043499.1:0-13575 GCA_004026705.1 Nesogale talazaci | reverse complement strand
AAAAAAATCAAGTTTACAGCTTACTCAGGTATTGCTAATCAATGACACAAGTAGAAAAACCTTTGGGGTAGAAACCAGGGCAATAGTAACGTGAAGAGTTGAGGAGGAAACATTCCTCAAACTTTTTTTTAAAGGTAACATAAAGCAAATTATTTCACCATGGCTTCTGACTACTAGATAAAAGATTGGTAATTTAGACCTCCCCAAGTCCCTGAGAAGGCCTGGCAATCCATTTTCAAAAACTCATGGCCTTGAAAATGCTAGGGAGCAGAGTTACCCTGCACACCTAGGTTGTCATGAGCCAGAATCAACCTGAAGGCAACTAACGAAAAGCTTGAGGATCGGCAGCTGTTGACTTGTGTGGCAGTCACGTGCTTATGTTATTTTTATGATTGAAATGTAGGGGTGGAGTCTAGCCTGTTAATCTGGAAATAGCCATTGAGCAGCCAATGAGGCCTCTGTGTGGCTTTCTCCTGAGACTTCTGGGAAATCTCGCGATATTTCCCTCATGAAGATGAGAAGCTATCTCCCCAGTTGTTGGGAGTTAGTCTCAGAGACGATTAATCACGGACAACACAAGCTGGCAGCGTTCAAGAAGCTGATGGAGCCAGCGGAGAGACCACACAGCTTTGCCCTGATGGAGCCAGACCTCTGAAGCTGGGGCGGCCACAAGGAGACCTCTGCCAGCGATGAGTTGCTTCTGCTGTTGATGGACCCTGAGTCCTGGAGGCGAGGTGCCCTGCCAGCACCGGGATTCTGCACCCACTGACCTGTGACTTCGTGAGTTGGAAGAAGACTTTATAGACTGATTTTGGGCATACGGGTTAATACTGGACTTATGACTTTGAACTGGACTGGGCTGGGATGCTTTCTCCATGTCCCATTCGTTTTGTATATAAACCTTTTCCTTATACCTATATGCGTGTCTCTGAAATTCTAGTCTACCCAGACTAACTAAATTCTAGTCTTCCTCTAGTCTACCTGGACTAACACAACTTGTAAAAGAATTGCTCATTCAATCAATATTCAGTTATATTTTTTCTATTCATTCAAATAATAGAAAATAATTCTTTTGTAAATTATCTTGAAAACAAGAACTTTGTGTTGGCTTTGCAGTAAGTAAAATTGTGCTGTTGTATTGTTAAATATCATTTATGTACATGCTATATTGTTAATCTGATCCTGACTTCTTATCTTGCTAATAATTTTGTTTGTTCATTTTTTTTGTTTGTTTGGGGGGGCATCACTGCCCTCTGGTGGTGGGAATAGGAGGCCCAGCCTTGCTGCTGGATTTGAACCTCCAACCCAGTGGGCTGCAGTCCCATGCACAACCAGTACGCCACCGGGGCTCAGCCCTCTGGCCAATAATTTTAAGATTAGTCATGCAGTGAGGTGAAATTAGTTGCTATGACTCTTCAATCGATAGTTTTTGTAACTCTTACCCACTGACATGGTGGGATAAGGTGTAGGGGACTAACGTGGGCATTTGTCTGTTTTGACATTCCACTGGATATAAAGTGAGCCATCTTGAAACAGGGGAAGGATTTCGGTGACCATCAAGGAAGAAGAGCCCCAGCAGAGTACGTGGAAGTTCTCTGCCTGAAGTAGCAGAGGCCGCAGCAGTGAGACCATGAGACAGGGGCAGAGAGTCCAAGTGGCTGAGACCCTGACAACAAGTATGTTGGCATAACTAAGAAGTGCTATAGATAAAGGGATTGTGTCCTAATACTGAATCTGACTATAGTAATCTGATAACATCCCAATAAGCCCCCAAATTGTGGGTTATGAGTTCTGTATAGGCATGGCAATGAATTGTGAAACCAGCAGAGAAGCAGACTGCTGTGGGTCAGACAGTTATTGTCACAATAGGTGAAGAAGGGGGAAAGTATGGCTGGTGTGGCCTTTGCCTCATAGGAGTCATCCTTGGGCAGATGTGGAGTTGGGAATCTCCTTCTCCCTTACATAGCCAGAGGAGGTCAGATGTGGCCCTCATGTCATTTCTTCAAGTAAAAAGTTAAAAATGAAAAGTTTAGTAAAAATAGTCATGTCAATATCAAGGTGACATATACAATGTTATACTGTATTTTAAATACTTCAGTTTGGGCTGAGCCCCGGTGGTGTAAGTGGTTGAGTGCGGGAGTGCGGGACTGCAGTCTGTGGGCTTGGCGGTTCAAATCCAGCGGCGGCTCAAGAGCAGCACTGGGTACCTCCCATGACCACCAGCGGCAGTGATGCCCACAAAAAAGAAACAAGCTTCAGTTATTGTCTTAGTAACTTGTTAAATGTTAGATAGCTGCCTAATGTTACTCCTAAGCTCACATAGCTTGTGAATGTTTCTAAATGAAATCAAGATGAACTGACACAGCGTCTGCAAAAATGCCCCGGTGGCATAGTGGTTTAGTGCGGGACTGTGGCCCAGTGGCTTGACAGTTCAAATCCTGCAGCAGCTCTCCAGGAACAAGGCTGGGCCTCCCACTACCACCAGAGGGCAGTGATTGCCCCCCCCCCAAAAAAAAATGGGCCATGCTTCGGAACAAATGTGAGGATGGTGCAAAACTGTGCAGTGCTTTGTTCTGTTGCTCTTAGGGTCGCTATGGGTCAGAACCAACTTGATGGCACTTAACATTCATACTAACATTGAAGCCTAGAATTCTGGTTAGACAAGTGAAAACCGTTTGTGTGCATAGTTGAAGATTGGCCTAATCAATAAAGAAAATACATATTCACTCTGTCCCTAGTAGGATGAGCAAAATTTTAAGGGACCATAAAAATTGAGTTAGTTACATAAAACCCAAGGGGAGAATATGCCTGGTTCTAGCTTACTAATTAGACACTATTGAGCTGGTTTCTATGCAGCCCTTGGTGACCCCAACCGTCTGCTATAGACTATTGGGACCTTCGACTCTGTTTTTCCTGGGGCATGACATCATTCAGAGGCCTCATCAGAGGGATTTGATGTAGAAATCCTACTAGGTGAACTGAGCTTTACCCAAACCCAGCTCTAGCCTTTGGACTTGAGGCTAACGGTCTCTAGTGTAAAAAGAAGCAGATGACTATTATCCCATGTGCCTACAGCTGGTTGACGATATGCTTTGGTTCCAATGTCCTGCCTTGAGCATTCCCAATGAATGGTTGCCCAGAACTACCATATACATATTATTATAATGCCCTCTTTGGTTCATTATGACGTATGTTAATCTGGTAAGTGTGGCCTTGCCATAGTGAATGAATATTATTGAATTTATTGCCCTATCACTAACCCCCACTGTATAAAGCAGCGGTCCCCAATCCGTGGGTCCCCATTCCTTTGGGGTTTAAACAACCCTTTTACAGGGATCACCCAGTTCACAACAGTAGCAAAATTACAGTTATAAAGTAGCAACAAAAATGATTTTATGGTCAGAGGGTCACCACAACATGAGGAACTGAAAGGGTTGCGGCATTAGGAAGGTTGAAAAGCACTCGAGAGTATCCAGCCAGGTTAAACTTAAGAATTTTCCCTATAGAAGTCAACCATTAATGGATTGTGCCTCATACCTGACCTATACTTGTATACTTTCATTTTCTCAACGGTGTTTTAAATTCTATATCATTGGCTAAACTAAGGACACTATCAGTGCTCATGACTTGGGCAGCTAAGTGCAAAGTCAGCGTTTCACAGACACAAGCCAGCTCCTTTAGAGAAGGAGGCTTTCTGCTGCTTTAAAGATTTGCATTCTCAGAAACCCACGGGCAGTTACTCCCTATCCCATAGGGTTTCTAGGAGGCAGTGGCAGTGATGCCTCAGGGGGATAATTGATAACGTTCTCTAACATAAAAGGACAATGATGCCTCTTAGGTGAACCATATCATATATACATATATATATACACCATAGGTATATTAAATAGATTTGGGGTTTGCACTTAATTCTATTCCCAATCTAAAAACCATTAGTTCTTATGACATGGCCCTGCTCGATGTTTGCCTTCATGAAGAGATTGCTGATTTGGATGCTATAGCAAGGGGCACTGAAGAAACTAGATGGTGCCCGGCTGTCAGAAAGAATAGCTTCTGGGGTCTTAAAGGCTTGTCTCCGAATAAGCAGTCATCAACTAAGTCCACTTGGAAGAAGCATACAAGTCCGTGATCTAAGGATTGCAAATAATAAATTCCAGATCTGAAATAGGGAATGCTATCAGAGCTTTAAATTGTGAATATCTGGCTTGTAGAAAGCTGTGGATGATAGTGGAAGCCCAAAATTTATTCATGGAGTCCACACGTGGATTTAGTCTCCTGTGAATCCCTGTTGAAAGACCTTGTTGTCAGAGATAATTGTGGGATTGGTTGTGGAAGATGTAGTTAGGTTGAAATGCAGTATCTTATCCTTTGATCTACCTTTCAACATATTTTAAAGTTGTTTCAGGTTTTTAAAACGTGAAGGAAATCCACCTCTACTGAATTCCTTTCACCATAGACCAGTTATGTGAATGGCCTTACCATCATGCAGAATGAACTGGAGGGGGGAGTGTTGCTGGTGCATTGGGTTGAAATTTGGAATTTTATTATTTGCTTCCCTTTCTGATCTATTTTAAATTGGTTCTAGTTTTTAAATATTTTCTGCTTTCTACTGAAGTTTCTGTTTTTCTTTGTTATTATTGTGTGTGATTCTGGGTAGACTACAGAAACAAATTCATAAGCATGCATATGTGAATAAAAAAGAGATTTATGTAGAAAAGCAATTGGACATTGAGAAAAACATTTCAACCCAGTCCAGTCCAAGGCCAAAAGTTTGATATCAGCCCCTATGTCTGATACCAATCTGTAAGTCCTCTTCAGACCCACGAAACACATGCAGTGATGCCAAATGCAAAATGACCACAAGCCAGTGGGTAGAAAGTCTTTGAGTCCAGCGGCATTGTAAGCATCGCGACGCTGGCAGGAGCCTCCATATGGCTTCTTTAGGTCCAGGTTTCTGGCCGCATGATTCTAGGTCCATGTGGCTTCTCAGGGATGTCTCACAGGGAGCCAGCCTTGTCAGTTGAGTGTCTCAAAGGGACTGTTGTCACTAGAAAGTCTCCCAGGAAAATGAACTGAGAGAGACAGTGTCTCCAAGAAGGAATTTCCATGTTTCCCAGAATTCTGAGGATAAGGCCACGCTCACACAGAGGTCTCATTGGTTATCTCCAGATTGACAGGCTAGACTCCACCCCTACACTCTTCATCCCCAAAGCCAGATTAGGGGACTGCCACATGTTGTTAGGGTTTTTGTTTTATAATGATGTTCTGTATATGAAATCCAGTATAGGTAAATCTATAGAGACTAATCGGACCAATGATTCACTGGGAGTATGGCAGGGGAAGTTGGGAAGTGTAAGATAGGGAGCTGATAATGATGAGTACTGGAACAAAGAAAATTTCTAACACTGAATGCAGTGATGGTTGTAAAACTTTCTTTGATATGATTAAACTATTGAATTGTATGCTATGTGAGTTATATGCCAACAAAGCTGTCAAAAATCATTGTTTTTGTTGTGTGATTCAAGCAAACAGTACTACTTGAGAAAGACTGTAGTAGTCCGGGTAAACTAGAGAAACAATTCATAGACAGGCATAGGGATATAAGAGAACGGTTTATATACAAGAGGAATAGGACATTAAGAAAACATCCCAACCCAGTCCAGTTCAAAGTCATAAGTCCGATATTAACCCATATTCCCGATACCAGTCTATAAAGTCTCCTTCCGACTCATGAAGTCACAGGCCAGTGGGTGCAGGATCCTGGCGCCGGCAGGGGTCTCCCCACGGCTCCTCGTTTTCAGGGCTCAGGATCCATCAACAGCATCCAGTGGTGGTAGAGGCAACTCAGCGCTGGCAGGGATCTCCACGTGACTTCGCCAGCTTCAGAGGTCTGGTTCCATCACGGTAAGGCTGTGTGACTTCTCCTCTGGCTCCTTCAGCTCCTTGGATGCTGCCATCTTGTCCGTGATTCAATGTCTCTGAGACTAACTCCCAACAACTGGGGAGATAGCTTCTTATTTCCACGAGGGAAATATCGTGAGATTTCCCAGAAATCTCAGGAGAAAGCCATGTCCACACGGAGGCCTCTTTGGCTACTCACTGGCAATCTCCAGATTAGCAGGCTAGACTCCACCCCTACATCCCAATTTGAAATTAGCATAAGCACACGACCACCACAAAGACAGAGTAATATTTAAAAGATAGATAAAAATTTGTAATTGTATATTCTTCCAGGAAGACTAACTAAATGCACTTTTCCATAGTATGCTTTCATATAACTAAAGCCTCTTCCTTAGTGTACTTCATCTAACTAAAAACTCTATATATTAAATATATATATTAAAAAACAAAATGTAAGATTCAGAAAGGTGAAGAGCAGAAAGCAGAACTGAGGAGCCTTATAGTCATGAGTTTTTTGTTTCCTTTCCATATTTCAAATCTAGACCTCAGTCCACTTAAAACACAAGGTTTAAATAAGAGTCAATGTCGGGCTGAGCCCCGGTGGCGTAGTGGTTGTGCGCGGGACTGCGGCCCACTGGGACGGAGGTTCAATTCCAGCAGTGGGGCTGGGCCTCCTACTCCCACCGCCGGAGAGCAGTGATGCCCCCCCCCCAAAAAAAAAAAAAACAGACAAACAAAAAGATTCAATGTCACACAACAGTAGGAAACTATCCAGATTTTAATCAAAAGTCAAGTATATCAAGAACCAAGAAGATTTCAGATGAGTTGAAAGACAATCACTAGATGCCGATTTCTAATAGGATCAGGAAAGACTTGACCTTATACTTCTGGAATATTTGCAATGAAAACCTATGAATAGCCACACAACTATTACAGGAGATACGCCCCTCTGACACCTAACAACAATCACCATGTTCATGGCAATTTTCCTCAAATAGCTGTTTGGATTTAATGCACTTTTTTTAGTTTGTTTGTTGGGGTTTTTTGGTTTTATTCTGGGGGGGCCATCACTGCCTCTGGTGGTCGTGGGCGCTACCCATTGCCGCTCCTGAGAGCGCCACTGGATTTGAACCAAGCCCGTGGGCCGCAGTCCCACACTCAACCACTTGTGCCACCGGGTCTCAGCCCTAATGCACTTTCTATAGCAAAACTCCAACAAGTGTTTTGTCGATGTAGGCAAGGTTATTCTAAAATTTATATGTAAAGTTAACCAAGTAGGGTATCTAAAGCATCTTTTTTCAAGAATGAAGTGAGAAGAATCAGTTTATCCAATTTTAATTCATGTTATACTCATATAATTAGTCACTGTACCTACCTTTCTGATAGAGAAAGATGACTGAAACAGAAGAGAAACCGAGTAATATTCTTACACAACATATTTTTGACAATAGGGAAAAGTGTTTTCAATAAAGCAAAGATGAACTTTTAAACAATTGATACTGGAACAAAATACTTTTAAAAAGCCCTCTCAACCTCAGGAAAATCTTACTTTCACAGAAATTCAAAGTGCCTCAGCAAACCTACACGGCCATGGGAGACTTCAGTAAAGGGAAGATCTAGAGGACTTTAACAGACACAAGTAAGCCTCAGAGAACAGACAGAAGCACTTTGCCCCTCTTGGCCATGTGTCAAAACCAAACCCAACTCACTGAAGTCAATTCTGACTTCTTTTTTAAGAAGTTCTATTGAAATGTAATTCATATAGCTCACAATTCAGCACTTCAATCATATTAAGAAGAGTTGTGTAATCAACACCATGATCACTTTGAGAACATTTCTTTCTTGTCCCAACAGGACATGGTAAAACTGCCCCACAGTTGTTAGGTGGCATTGAGTCACTCCGACTCATAGAGACATCATGGGCAACAGAACTAAGTACTTCTCAATCTTTTGCTACCCTTATTATAGTGGCTATTTTTGAGCTCATTATTGCACCCCCTGTGTCAATCCATGTTGTTGAAGATCTTTGTGGTACTCTGGATAGACTAGAGAAACAAATTCATAGACACTCAAGGGTATAAGAAAAAGCTTTATAGACAAGAGCAATTGAGTATTGAGAAAACCACCCAACCCAGTCCAGATCAAGTCCCTAAGTCCAATATTAGCCCATATATGTTCAATACCAATCGATAAATTCCTCTTCAGACCCACAAAATATATGCGATGATGCCAAAGGCAGGACAGTCACAGGCCAGTGGGTGTAAAGTCTTCAGGATCTAGTGGTGGTGTAAGCATCTCAGTGCTGGCAAGGGTCTCCATGCAGCTTCTCCAACTCCAAGGCTCTGGCTGCTATCAGTGTGTCTCCATATGGCTTGTCACCAAGAATATCTCCCAGAGACAGTTATCTGTCCCTTCTCCAAAGAACTATATATGTCCTTCACATCTCCAAATAAGATCCTCAAGCTGCAGCCTGATTGATAGACTAAATTCCACCCTTTTTTTTTTGTTTAATAAAAATCTTTTATTAAGGCATTTAGCAGAACCCAACATGCAATCCTGATTTTAAAAAAAAGTTAAGTCTCAGTTGACAACAGATTTTTAACTACTACAGTCTTTTTCACTGCCCCTCTCTTCTACCAAACTTAATGTCCTTCTCTAGAGACTAGTCTCTCTTAACAACGTACCCGCAGTATGGAAGAGGAAGTCTTGCCATCCTTGCTTCTAAGAAGCACTCAGATCACGCTTCTTCCAAGACAGCTTGTTTGTCTTTTGTCAGTCCACATGACACTTTCAGTATTCTTAGCCAGTATCATAATTCAAATGCATCAATTCTTCTGTTGTCATCTTTGTTCAGTGTCCAACTTTCACATACATATGAGACAATTGAAAATACCATGACTTGGGTCAGACACACTTCTCAAAATAAGTAGTTGAGTGGAGGTCCAATGTCCATCTGCTGCCTTAATACTAACCCTATAAATATATGCACATAGATCTATTTCCCCATCATTATATATAAGGATATTCACCCATGTACATGCCTGTACTTAAACCTCCATAAATGCCCTTTGTCCCTTTCTTCTTGGCCCACTCTCATACTCAGCCTTCATTTGAGTTTCTGTAATTTCTCTCAGTTACATTGTCCTTGATCAATCCCTACCAGGCCTCTCTCACCCTTCCTTGCCACTGACTTTTGGATCACTTGTTCCCTTGATCTTACTATTTTTAAAAATAGATTTATGTCTTTTTGGGTTAATTTGAAGTGTGTTTAATGTGAGCTGATCTAATTTGGGGTTCTGGTTGTTGTGAGGTGTTCTGGCACATGGGAACCCTATGTTCAACAGTGCCCTGACCTGGGTCATACTCAGCATTTAGATATTCCAACCTGATGTTGTAGCTTCCAGGTCAATTCATCTCACTGAAAGGCTTCCTCTTTATCACTGACCGTCGTTAACACAGTTGGTGTCTTTCTCCAGGGACTTGTCCCTCCTAATCAAAAGCCCAAGATAATTGTGACGTTAAGTCTCACCATCCTTACTTGCATTAGCATTTTGACTGTACTTCCTCCAAGTCAGATTTGTTTGCTCTTCTGGCAGTTTGTGGTACTTTCAATATGATTTGCCAAAACCGTGATTCACGTATGTCAGTTATTTCCAGGCTCCCTTAATTCATTGTCTACCATTCACATGCATATGAGGTGAGGAAAAATACATGCTTTGGGGTCAACATCCCTCAGCCTCAAAGTGACATCCTTGCTCTTTATTTCAAAGAGGATTTGTACAGCAAAAATTAAAACGCAGTGCAATTGTTTCCTTTAATTTCTTGACTGTTGTGTCTCTGGGCATTGATTATGAATCTAAAACACATCAAGTTTTTCTCCATTTACCATGATGTTGCTTATAGGACCATTTGTGAAGAATTTTTTTTATATTAAGTTGTAATCCATATAGAGGACTTTTGATCTTCGCAATAATTGCTTCCAGCCCTCTTTCCTGTCAGCAAGTAAGGTTGCTCTCATCTGCACATGCAGGTTACTTCTGACCCTTCCTCTAATCCAGTGGTCCTCAAACTACGGCCCCTGGGCCACATGTGGCCCGCGGAGCACATTTATCCAGCCCACCAGGTGTTTTTGCTGTAGCTGCAATCCTGCTTAGCAGCCAACTCATCCCTGGCCCACAGTGAATTTGTTCGTAGTTGTTTTTTGTTTTTGTTTTTTACTGTAGTCTGGCCCTCCAACAGTCTGAGGGACAGTGAACTGGCCTCTTGTTTTAAAAGTTTGAGGATCTTGGGAAAAAGCTACTGTACACACAAATTCCTGGGGGTGACCCAGGTAGTATGGCAGAGGCCAGACCAAATCCAGGCCTACATATGGTAGCCAACTGGAGTGGGGGGGGGGGGGGGGGGGGGGGGGGGGGGGGGAAGGGAGCGGACAGATGATGTGAAAAAAAAAAAGGTTTGAGGACCCCTGCAATCTTTATGGCACATTATCCTTTATCTAAACCAATTTATTTGCTCAGCCTATAGATTGACCTCAACTGCAGAATTCAGGGGTTCCCAAGATTACCGTTGGATTTGCTCATTCACTAGAAGGATCCACAAAACTCACTAAACGTGTTAGTTTTGGTAACATAATGGTGGTTAATCTATAGTACAGGATACAGATTTTAAAATCAGCCAATGGAGAAGTCACATAGACCCAAGTCCAGGGAAGCTCTGCATGTGAAGTTTTCAGTTCTACACCCATTGAGTTGTATAAAGTGTTATTTTCTGGGCACCAGTGTGTAAAAATATATGCAGAGCATTGCTACCAAAAGTTCAATTTTTTGTCTGGATTTTCTTCTTTTGACAAGAGCTTCATCATCATTGGGTAAGGTTAATTATTTACTGCACATTTCCAAACTGCCAAAATCATCTATTTGCTGACTATATTATAAAAAAGACTGAGCCTTGGTGGCATAGTGGTTGAGTGCGGGACTGTGACCCACAGGGTTGGCAGTTCAAATCCAGCAGCAGCTGTCCAGGAGCAAGGCTGGGCCTCTACTCCCACCAAGGGGCAGTGATACCCACAAAACAAAACAAAATAAAAGTAAAAAACAAGCAGCCTCACTGCCAGGGATGCCAATGCATAGCAATGCTTCAGAACGGGCAGTGAGAAATGCCCATCTCCTGAGGAGCTCCTGCTTATTTTGAACTGTGGACCTTGCAGGTAGCAGCCGAATGCATAGCCATCATGCCACCAGGGTTCCTGGTAAATTTTGAACTATAGACATTAATTTTCTTAAAAAAGAAAACCTAACGCCTAGCTACCTGAGCCTTATATTCATTGTGGTTTTTAGTCGTTCATCGGTTGGCCTCCAACTCCTCGGGTCCTTGTGCACAGCAGAATGAAGAGTTGCCTGGCCTGTCCTCTCCCAGTCAGTCTCTGAATCAGACTGCTGTGACCCACAGGGCTTTCATTGGCTGGTTTTCAAAAATGCGTGTCAGGTGTCCCACCTCGCCCATCACAGTCTGGAAGCTCCTGTAAAACGTAGCATTGTGGGGCTAAGCCCCGGTGGCGTAGTGGTTGTGCGCAGGACTGCGGCCCACTGGGACGGAGGTTCAATTCCAGCAGTGGGGCTGGGCCTCCTACTCCCACCGCCAGAGAGCAGTGATGCCCACCCACCAAAAAAAAAAAACCAAAACGTAGCATCGTGGCAGCATGCAACACTCCACTGAGAGACAGATGGGGCCTAGGCTTGAGGTTCTCTGGCCAGGAATTAAACCTTGTTCTCCAGGGTAGAAGATGAGAGTGCTATCCCGGAACCACCAATTTTCTATTTATACTTATTAACCCAGCTCACTGCCATTGAGATGATTCTCAGTCCACATCACAGCAACCCTCCCTTGGGTCTCCAAGGCTGGAAATCTTTAGAACAGCAGTTCTCAATCTGGGGGTTGTGACCCCTTTGGGGGTCGAACGATCCTTTCACAAGGGTCGCCTGATTCATAACAGTAGCAAAATGACAGTTATGAAGTAGCAGCTAAAATAATTTCTGGTCGGAGGGGTCACCACAAGACGAGGAGCTGTATTCAAGGGTCTCAACTTTAGAAAGGCTGCAAACCCCTGCTTTTGAAGAACAGAGAGCAGCTGTGGTGATGTTGCTTCATAGCCACGATTGCCCCACTCACACTTGGAAACTTATGTTGGAACTCTTGAGTTATAAACGTCCTTTGTTTCATGGTTATTTCTGATAAAGTTTTCTCTTTTAAGGAAATTATGCTGCTTTGTTTTGTTTTTGACTTCTTGTATATTTGAATGAGTCGAGTTTTCTTGGACTATGAACAGGAGATGGAAAGAAGGCCAATTTAGAGAGCGCATGTCCAGGGCACTCTCCTGTACTGCTATCACCGCCCCCAGCCCGCTGCTCCTTAGGCTTTCCAAGGCTGTGATCTGGACAGAAGCCGACTGCCACGTCATTCTCCCTCCGAGCGGCTTGAATCTTTTAGTTAGTAGCTCAGTACTTTAGCCACCGTGCCACCAAGTCAAGAACTTTCTTCTCAATGTCTGCGGACCCTGTGAGAGGCATTTCCTCTGCCTCTGAGCATCTCTCCTGCTTCTCCAATTTCGACAGGAGTCCTGGACTTCCTGAATCATTCACAGACAGCGCGGACACAGACCTTGCCTCCCAAAATAATAATCTCATTTTCAGAAAGTAACTTTGCCAGCGCTTACTTCCCTCTCCAGTGTTTGAACCCTATTTGAGCTCAACCTAATTTTCCCAATTTAACAACAGGGTCCAAAATCTTTCTCGCTTCTAGTTCTCCCCCCAGATAGTCTCTTGACTTCTTGCATGAGCTTGTTGCCCAGTGCCCCTGGTCACAGTTAAGAAATGTCACAGCTGTACATAATTTTGGATTTGGAGAATAATCTTAGTCAAAAAATCAATTTCTCTACATTTATTCAATGTCAGGGGACCTTACATTAATGGCTAAGCTGTAGACTGTAGCGATGGTTAGAGTATGTCAACTTGACTCTCAGGTAAAAGTAGGGGTGGAGCCCAAACTATCGAGCACATAGAAGCCTAATGACACTTTCTTGGGGGTATGACCTTTCCCATAAGAGAGAGACAGAGCAGAGCGGAGTTCACTTTGGCCTCTTGCCTTCTGCTAGAATTAGATCCCGTATCTGGTTCTTCAGTCTCCCCTTGCTTGCTGGCCAATCCCAGGAGCTGTCTGCAAACTTCTAATAGTGGATTCATTTATCCAACTTCAGGTGAATTGACCTCTGCATCCACCAGGCCCATCCCACACCTTATCCCCCTGCCCCCCTCTACTCGGGCCCCGGTTTTGTCACCCTACTTGTTCTATGTTCAAACACATACAACTTCTCTAGTGAGTCCAACTTAAGGTAACTACTAATAGAAGGTTGGCCATTGGAACCCACACAGTGGGGTCTCCTAAGGTTCCTGTATCTTGCTTCTATAAAGATTACAGCATAATGCCGCTGGATCCAGAAACTTCCAACCCAGAGGCCTGTGATCTTCTTGCATTTGGCATCATTCCATGTGTTGTGTGAGGCTGAAGAGGGCTTTACAGATGGGTAGTGGACATATGGGCTAATATCAGACTTACAGACTTCATCTGGACTGGGCCAAGATGTTTTCTCAATATTCAACTGCTCTTGTATAAAAATAG
>PVJH01043498.1:0-13582 GCA_004026705.1 Nesogale talazaci | reverse complement strand
ACACACACACACACACACACACTGCAGTAGCTTGGGGGTGGCCACCCATGCATTTCCTAGTAGAACTGTTGTTCATGGAGTCTTCAAGGATTGGGGCCTTTTGGAAGCGAGCTATTAGGCCTTTCCTCTCAGGCACCTCTGCGGGGCTTTGAGCTGCCAATTGAGCTGAATCCTTCGTGCCATCCAGGGACGCAAAGGGGACCTTCGTCCCTTTACGGAACCCTCTTCAGTTGGCCCACATGAGTCAGCAGGTGACAGCCAATTCCAGGCTGATCCACTTGTGAGGGACACCACCGACACCTGCCACCCTCCCTGCTGGGACTTTCAGTGCTGGGAGGACCCCGCTGGAGACGTGGCCCTCACCTAGCTCAGTGAACTTCCTGAGCTCCTGGGTGGAAATTCAGCAGCCTGGATGACAGCCTGGGGGCAGAGTCTGCAGTGAAGGCAAGGATGGATGGGTCAGGCATTCTTTTTTCCAGGGAGGAGCCCGGTCCCTGGGTTGCAGGCACTGTGGGCACAAGGCCATTCCGGCACTTCAAGATGGCAGGCTAGACTCTCACCAGCTCTTGTCTGTCAAGCATGGGGAGGAGAAGGTGCTCTGCAGAGACAGCAGCACCTCCAACCTCCTGTGTCAGACACCTGTATCAGCCAGTAACCAGGAAGCCCCACCTAGCTCTAGCAGGGGTGGGGGAAGCTGGCAGGTGGGGGCACGCCAGCAGGTGCTGTCTTTCTCTTTGGCATGAACCATGCACCCAGACTCCTGGCAGCATGTCAGCATTCTGAGGAACAGAAAGCACACACAGGCTGGTCCACAGTCGATGCTCCGATCTTCTCCAGGGCAGAGGGCAAGCTGAAATGCATCCTGTTACCGTAACGTGACTCAGATGAATGCCGTTGTGGCTTCTGCCCCAGCAGCACGACTCTATGGCTGGGGGCTGGGGTGGGGACTGGAAACTGAGGACTGAATTTGCAAAGCGGGAGAGGTTGGGGAGCCAGCTTCCTAATCACCCTAATTTCACAGCCAAGGAAAGGGCCTGGAGGGTTGGAGCTCACTCGTGAGTTGCAGTGGGCGGTGGTGAATGATTCTGTGATTGAAATAGGTAATAAGCATAATTAAAGAATCAGTACGGTCTGGGCGGGGGCTGGTGGTGGTCGTGATGGTGGTGGTGATGCCAACCTTCTGTGCCATCTCACCTGCTTCCACACTGCAGTATCTTCAGTTAACTCCAGTGGCAAGTTCAGCTTAAAAAGATTCCTAATACCATCAGCCCCAGTGTTGAATGACCTCTAGTAACCCTTACTAAGCTCCTCATGGCATTAATTTCTTAAAGGAGGAAAATGAAACACAAAAGAGTCTTGGGAAATCTGGGAAGCTCGTGAAGGGAGTGCCTCAGAAGGCGACTCAGCGATTCTTCAGTTCATGAAGGAAACGTGTCACCAACACAGTGCATTTCCCCGTCGGTGCCTTGAACCAGGGTCCTGACACTGAAGCCCTTTAGTGAAGTCCCAGCCTCACTAACAAAGGACGTGTGCTTGACAGAACAATGTCTTTACCTTTTCAGAAATGGCTGAGTCTGAACTGGCTGGGAGGGGAATTGCAGGGGATCAGACAGGTTCAGGCCTGGTAGACCAGGGCGTTCTCTCTTGAACACCAGGAAACATTGGACTATTAATCAACCTTATGAACCAGCAGTCATGCTAGCAGAAAATAACATGAAATCACAACCCAAAGCAGGTGATTTCCTCCCCCCCCTACACAGAAACTTTTTCATACTCAGCAAAGATCAATGGTTTCCTAGTTTTTTCATTATCATCATTCGCCCTTCTCAATGGATTATTCCATTAGCTAAGAAATGAGATGAAAATAAGGTTTGTGTTCTTGGAGTAGCTTGTTTTTACAAAGCTATTTGAGTTGTTTATTTTTTTTAAAAATTAAAGTACTTTCCAGATGCCATGCCCTCCTTACCAAAAGGCTGTAATTTCCCTAAATTTTCACAAATATACTCAAAACAAACTCGCTGCCACCGAGTCAATTCTAACACTTGACAGCCTTACAGAGAAGAGTGGAATTGCCCATTAAGATTTCTGAGTCTGTAACTCTACAGAAGTAGAAAGCCTTGTCTGCTCTCCAAAGACTGGCGAGTGGTTTAGAACCGCTAACCTCGAGATTCGCAGTTCACTATGCCATCAGGACTCCTAGAGTGGATTTTAACCAACAAGAATTCAGTCAGCTTTGGGATGTCCCAGCTGTGCGAGCAGATCCTGTCCCACAATGCACCTGGCGAAAGCAGCCTTAGCCAGTGGGGCTGTGTGGGGGGCTGACTGGTAGAGAGGAGAGAGTTCTAGACTTATCAGCGAGGCCTGAAAAGATCCCTGAGCCTGTGGCTGCACCCGGCCCTGCCACACCCTGGCGTGCTCAGTACAGGGGTCTTTTAAGACGAGAGGACCTCTGGCTGTGTGCAGAGGTGCATTCACATGCACACTAACACACGTGCACATATACCCACACATGTGCACATGCGCATGCACACATACACAGCATCCACTCATTTTGTTTGTGGATTTGAAATGGAATTGCGTGGCATGAAAGAAACGTCCACTTCATTTTCCCTCCTTTTATAGCCTCTCAGAGCAATGGTGAGCACTGAGGGGGAAGGAGTCCGGAGGGTGTTTAAGGCTGGGAGCCTTCTTTCTTTCCCTCTTTCTTTATATTTTCTTTCTTTCTCTGGCTCTCTCCTGTTCTCTCTCTCTCTCTCTCTCTCTAGAATTTAAACTTTACTTATTTAGCTTTTTAAAGAAAAATACTCTCTTTTACCTCCAAAAGCTTCATTGGCACATAATTCACATAAGTATACAATTTATTAGTACAGTCACATCAAGCAGAGTCGTACAATCATCACTATCATCAGTTTGAGAACATATTCTGTATTCCTGGACTCCTTGTCATTCGTTTCCCATTCCACCACCACCACCACCGCCACCACCCAACCTCCCGTGCCAACCCCCCCAAGAACCATTTATCCAGTCACTGTCTCTATAGATTTACCCATCCTGGATTTCATATATAGGAAAACACCAAAAGAAAAAAACTCAAAACGCTAACAAAGGAAAACAGATGAAAAAAGACCTCCATAGAAAAGAAAGCAGTGACTATCAAAAAACGAGAACAAACTTAAATGGAGCATAAGGGAGACGGATGAGAGAGTGTTAGATTCTAGCCTGACTGCGTCGGCAACCGTCCATTCTGTAGAGCATGCTGCATGTCAGCAGGGTTCCTCACGTCCCTGGCCCGTGGTCAGGGGGTACATTTAAGCCATGTGTCTTTCCCCTTCAGTTTTTTTAAACAAGTAACTTTTAAAAGGGTCGAAAGGGAGATCAGATTGTAAAATATTACCTTTTAACCAACTATGCCTACCATGGTTGACTTTGTCATGCTCTCTGACAGCAGGGCTTTTCAAATCCCTTGACTAAGACCGGAGGGGATTCACAGGAGGCTTAATCCACGTGGGGACCCTAAAACATAGATTTGGGGCTAAGACTGTCATCTCTAGCCTTCTGCAAACCAGGTGTCCCCAATTTAAGCTCTGACGCCACTCCCTCCTTTGGATGTGGATGGTATTATTTACAGTCCTTGGATCCCACAGGATCCCGTGCGCTCCACGTGGACTTAGTCGACACCTCACTTGTTTGAAAACAAGCCTTGGCAAGCCCAGGTGCTGTTTCTCCTGACAGCCGGGTCTCGCCTGGTTTCTTCACCACCCTTTGTTATGGCACCCATCCCCTCAGGGGTCTCTTCAAGAGGGGGGGCATCAAACGAGCCAGTCCTTGTCATAAGAACCAACTGTTCTTAGATTGGCGCTAGGACTAGGGGCACGCCCCCAATCCATTCATCTAGGATTTCTCTGTCTCTGATTCACCTGAGAGAGCTCTTTGGGGCTTTTTAACGTTAGAGGACATTATTAAGGATACCCTCAAGGCCCCACTTCTACTGCCACGCTGCGTCCCTGTGAGTCTCAAGCCTGCACAACCTCGCCGGAGTGGACGGCCTCTTCCTTCCGCTGCAGAGCTGGCTGGTGAAGACCTCTTCCGCGGAGCTGCACAGCCCATCCACCAACCCGTCCCATGCCAGCGTCAACTAGACTAAAGCAAAGCCAAAGCTGACTCGCCGCCATGCCGTCCATGCCGACGCGAAGCTTGCCTAGCGGGCAGGGCACAGCGGAGCCTGTGTTTGGGACGCTGTCAATGTCACTGCGGCGGAGCAGCTCCACTTCCTGTTTGCCGCCGAGCTCCACGTTCGCTCCCGCAGAGAGGCTGGTGGTTTCGAACTGCCGACCTTGAGATCGAACCCCAACATGCAACCCCGACACCACCAGGGCTCCATCAGTAACAGTACTCGGTTAAACGCCCCCCCCCCCTCTCTCTCTCTCTCCTTAACTTCCTGCCCCTGCCCCTTCCCTCCTCCCCCTTTCCCCATCCTCGTGGTCTTTAAACTTTCTTTTTTTCCCATAAAGAACAGTTTCCATTTAGGTTTATTTTTCTTCCGCGTCTAATCTTTACGCAGGCTTTGGAAGAGGCCGTGGGGCAGCACTTGCAGGTCTAAATCGAGGTGGGGCGGGGGTGAGGGAGGGTGGGGGGGGTTGGTCTTTCCGGGCTTCACGGGACCGGTTCCTAAGCCCCTTGCTGTGAAGGGCACCGCTCACACAGTAGGGCAGCTTCATGGACTGCATGGGAAGCACGTACGCGTCGAAGACACTCGCTTCAGAAATGTCTCTGATGGCCGCGGCTTCCGCTGTGTTTCTTAGGACGAACTTCTTGATGGCCCTGTCTCTGGGCATGCAGCGGGCACAGTTCATGCCGCCAACGGGCTGCACATGGCCGCCGCCTTTCTGGGCACCACTGTTATTCCGCCTTTTCTTCGTCATCTCGGAAGCAAGGACGCCAGAGCTGTCTTCAAACTCTTATCTCTTGGTGTGAAACCACTTTCCTCTATCATTTGTTGAGATATATCATATCATATCATATCATATCATATCATATTACATTACATTACAGTACATTATATATTTATGGCATATATATGTCAATGGAGCTTGTTCTTTATCCAAAGGTATCTTTTTTTAAATCCTTGTATTGAGGTGTGGCGGTCATATGCTTATGTTAATCTCATGATTGAGATGTAGGGGTGGAGTCTAGCCTGTTAATCTGGAGCTAGCCATTGAATAGCCAATGAGGCCTCTGTGTGGGCATGGCTTTTTCCTGATACATCTGGGAAATCAGATATTTCCCTCGTGAAGATGAGACCTCTGCCAGTGCTGAGTTGCTTCTACCACCACTGGATGCTGTTGATGGACCCTGAGCCCTGGAAGCAAGAAACACTAAAGGGACCCCTGCCAGTGCCTCGACTCTGCACCCACTGGCCTGTGACCTTGTGAGTCAGAAGGAGACTTTATAGACTGATATCGGACATATGAGCTAATATCGGACTTGTGACTTTGTACTGGACTGTGTTGGGATGCTTTCTTAATGTCTTATTCATCTTATATATAAACTGTACCCTTATATCCATATATATGCCTGTCTATGAATTTGTTTCTCTAATCTACCCGGACTAACACATGAGGGCTCATATAGCTCTTATCACATCTGTACATCCATCCATTTTGTTAAGCACATTTGTACATGTTGCCATCATCATTTTTAAGACATTTTCTTTCTCCTTGAGCCCTTAGTATCAGCTCATTTCCCCCTCACCCACCTCCCTCCCAAAGGTCTTTTTCTATGAAAATAGGAAGCCAGTGTCTCCTGGAAGACCCCTTGGGCTTCCCATTCAGATTCTGGGAAGGAGTCAGAGGCATCTTTCCGGAGTTACCCAAAAACCTTGTGTGTTGCTTATGTCCCCGTACAAAACATACAGATTTGAGAAATAACTTCACGGTGGTGTGTGTACGTGTGTGTGTGTGTGTGTGTGTGTGTGTGTGTGTAAAGCTGATACTAAGGAGTGCCAGAAGAAAGACAAGCATTTGAAAAACAAAGGTGGTAGCAATTGTGCTTGATCTAATTGAACAATGGATTGTATAATACCTGTAAGAGGTCACAATAAAATGGCAGGGAAAAAAGGCTCATTGGAGGGTGCTGGGGGTGGGTGGGACTTAATGAGGTGGCTTCTGATCTTGGTTCACCATGTTAGGCGTTTCTTTTAGCAGTCCTGGTTACTATGTAATATTCCCTTGCATTTTACTTCCTGTATCAACTTCTGCAGGAGGCAGCAGGGACATGGACATAGCCGACCTCCTTTGGCTTCACCAGGCAGGGGTCAGACAGACCTCCATGCTCCATTCTTCTTTGTCCATTCTGACACTCACCGTGGCTCCCCCACCATTCCCCATCTGTGCTCAGGCTGCACAGAACTCCCTGGCAACCCCCACGGTTGGGGCATTTATTAGGGAAGCTAGCAGGTTAACACAAGTCAGGATTGGCTCACAGGGAGGAGTCGGTCATGGGTCTCCTGAGCCGGCAGCCCAGTCTCTCTCCGATGCTCAGTCTCTCAGCCCATGGCACTGAGTTTTCCAGACAGGTGAGCCCTGGGCCTTTGCCTCCATGGCCAGGAAGCAAGTCACCTGTCACTTTGTCCCACGGAGGAGAAGGGGCTTCAGATGTGGACAGAGCTCTTGACCATGCTATGCCAAGGTCCTCCAGTGCTTCTCTCTCCTCCTTAAAGATAGCTCGTCCTCAGAGCCTGGTGGGTGGAAATAAAATCTGACCACCTCCTCTCCTAGCGTTAGTCCTCACTGCTGGTTCACATAGTCTGACCCAGTTACTGAGTGGGAATTTGCAGGGGCTTGGGGGAGAAGAGTCATATTGGGAAACTTCACTCCACCACACCATCCTGTTACAAATATGCTTCCCTGTGGCTCAGTTATCTATTCTTGTGCTCCAGAACTTTCTGGCTTAATACCTCACACCCTATTGGATGTAAATATGAGGGAAAGACAGACTACCGCGTGTTGATGAAGACGGGAAGGAACTAGAACCCTCTTGCGTTGCATCCAGGCTTATCAACTGATTCAATTGCTGTGGGCAATAGTTTGGTGGTTCCTCCAAGAGTCAAACACAGGGATACCATGTGAGCCACGACTTCTGCTTCCAGGTCTGTACCCAAAGAATTGAAAGTAGGCACTCAGGCCCGAACCTACACCCCTACTACATATCCACAATAGTCACAATGTCCCAAAGGTTGAAAACCGAAATGTCCATCCACAAATGAATGGGTAAATAAAATGTGGTACAGACATACAGTTGAGTATGACTCTGCCCAAAGGGAAACGGTTGCCTGGGGTGATTCTGCTGCACAAACCCCTTGAAAATGTGAATCAGCAAGAAAGTCACTCTGAAGACTAAGGTGCACCTGGTACTTATTTCCAATTGCTTTGTATGCATATGAAAACTGGACCATAAATAAGGAATACCGGATGTTTGAATTGTGGTGTGAGCAAGGAACCGCAGACGGCAGAGACTGCAGGAAGAACACACCAGGGGGTCTTGGAAGAAGAGCAGCAAGAATTCTCCTTAGGAGGAAGGACAGCCAGACCGTCTCAGAGGCCTGGACACAGTCTCAGGAGACTCCAGTCCGGGGAAAGAATGTCATGCTTCCAAAAAGAAGACCTTTCCCAAGCGGGATGGATGGACCCCGTGGCAGCAACAACGGGTTCAGCCACAGCAAGGACTGCGAGGATGGTGCAAGACCAGGTCGCGTCGTGCTTTGTTTTGTTGTCCACGAGGCCGCTCTGAGTCAGAACGCACGCCCCACAGCACCCAACAACAACAAGAGTCACCAGTGCTGAGAGGGGAGGGGACTCCCCCCAGGCCCTAGGAGCCATGCTTCTCTGAGCGCCATCGAGGCCATGGTCAACCGCAACGCATTCTTATTCCTGAAGACTATTGATAGCCATAGGTCTGACATCTTCTGGCTCACCTACTTCAGAACAAAGCTCTGGATCGATGAGCTTCTCTGACTCACACCCCTCCCCCCCCACCAATTGCTATTATAAAGAGTGCTGCAATATTTTACTTGGGATTATTTTCTTGGAGCTCTGTCTGTAAAGTGGGGTCAGGGAATCCGAACCTCATCCCATAGACTTATTCCATAGTCTCTTATTCCATAGGCTGTAATGACTTCCCTTCTCACATGGACCTGAGCGAACCAGTGTCCCGCTGGAGTGAATGTGTCGATTAGGTATTTCTTCCCACTTGCCTTCTCCGCACCCTCCTTATACAGATATGCGCACTCGTTGAGCCTATGACTCACCGTCATGGCGTGTATTCTGACTCACCGGGACCCTGGGCACGTGTGGGCACGTGTGCGGGTTTGTGCACACGTCTGAATCATTGGCCATCAAATTGGTCCCAACTCATGGCCATCTCCCATAGGCAGAGGAAGGGGCCCTGGTGGAGCTGTGGGCCCAGTGCTGAACTGCTCACCTAAGGTCAGCAGTTCAAACCCACCAGGTACTCTTCAGGAGAAAGATGGGGCTCACAGAGATCGCAGTCAGTGGCAGTGGGTGGGAGACGTTCCCTGCCTGTCACCCTCTGGGGGTCCTGGGAAGCCCCCGGGCTTGTCCAGTGAGGTGCGTGTCCGTGGATCTGAGTGGCCGACCTTTCAGTAAGTGACTCAGTCCTTGAGTATTGGAACGACCAAGAACCTGAATGTGATGATGAATTTTTTCCTATAAAGAAAAAAATCTCAAACGATATTGATGGACAAGACAACACGGAGTTGAAAATCTGAGAATATCCTTAAATAATCCCAATCCCCCCACCCCCGCCACCCCGCAGATGGCAGCTCACAGCCACACGACAGGACAGGGTCCAACTTGCCCCTGTGAGTTTACGAGACTGGGAATTTTCTTTCTTTCTTTCTTTCTTTCTTTCTTTCTTTCTTTCTTTCTTTCTTTCTTCCTTTCTTTTTCTTTCTTTCTTTCTTTGACTAGAGCAATGCACTCCTCCAGGTGCAAGGAACGATGCAGCTGGTCACAGCGGGGTCTGCTGGGCTCTTCCACCCACCCATTCACAGGGACAACTGGGCCACTCGGCTCCGCTTTGGGGGGCACTTTGGTTTCCCAGCTGCAGCTGGCATTGTGTCACTGACGCTAGATGCAAACCCAGTTCCCATGGGCGGGCAGGGAGGCAGGCAGGGCACGGAGACCACAGAAAGGCATGTGCTAGCGAGTCTGCATTCGAGGGTGGGAGGAAGGGAGAGCAGGGGTCCCATCCTGGGTGCCTGCACCTAGGCCTAGAGCTCCCTGGACTGCAGGTAGAAGAGATCTGACCTTCACCTTGAATATTGGCTCACAGTTCCGCTGGATGCCCTTGGTGACCCCGAGGAGCTGCCGGGCCTCCCACAAGACTGAAGACTGAGAGCATGGAGGCAGCAGCAGACTGGTGGCCTGCGGGACCCCAGAGATCAGCAGCGGGGCCCCTGCTAGTGCAAACCCCAGGCCAGTTTCTCTGTCCCTGGGTGTGGTAACTGGCAGCCGTGTGGCACTGTGGCCCTAGGGAGCTGGAGACTCTAAATCTTCATGGGAGTAGCAAGCCTCATCTTCTTCTCTCAGCGGGGCCCATGGTTTTCAAGTGCTGACCTTGCAGTTAGCAGCTCGGTGCATACCCTCTGGCCACCAAGGTTCCTGTCCTGAAATAGAAAAAGAAGACTTGAACTCTGAGAAGGGATGAGTAGATAAACCACGTAAGTGTTACGGACAGAGCACCGAGCTCCACTGTTCGGATACCAAACTCTAAGGAGCAATTTAATTCGAGTCTGCCCCAGACCCAGATGCAAGCTACAAGCCTGGGCATCCCCAGGCCCCTCTCGCTTCTGACTTGTTGCATTGAAACTTGAGGTCACCCACCTACCCCTTCGGGATCGCAGCTGCAAGCGCAGGGCTTTCCCAGCGCCGCACTCCCCGGCTCCTGTGGTTAGCTCATGCTCCAGACGGACTCACGAAGCCGACAGAAAGCACAGACAGGCTGTTCCTGACTGCGAGGGATGCACGCTCTCAAGACGACGTCACCCGCTGGTTCTGACGAGAGTGGAAGCCATCGCGTCATTTAATTTTCAGCGTTGTTGTCTTTTAGTACTCACCTCTTTAAAACATCCGGTCTTCATCCGGCAAGAGAATGAGAAGACCAGCCCCTGTCACGCTGTGCTGCAGTATGCAGTCTTTGTTACTAACAAGAACGTGCTGGGGATTGAAAATGAAGACAGATGGTTGTGTGATAGGTTGTAAGTCAAATCCCTCTGAAGTCTACCTGTACAGAAGGCATCGTACGTCCTTTCTAACACTGGACGTGATATAGCTTTAAAGCCGTCGCTGATTTGAGGGCTGCAAAGCCGGTGGTGTTTTTCGGGTGTGTTTCTCCGATGACAGTGGTTGTGGCGTGGACTCTGCCTTACCGCCGGTGCAGATGATAGAGGAAACACCGCATGCTGGGCCCTGCGCCGGCCTCACGACGGTCGTCCCTCCGGTGGGGAGACTGCCTCTTTCTCACCACCCCTCTCCTTTCCCAGGCACCGGTCTTTCCAATCATTCATCATCAATTCTGCTTTTCCTGGTGTTGGAAATGAGCCTTACCCAGAGTTTGGTTTTTGTCTAGGTTTCTTGAGAGACAACCTCTAACACTTGGGAGTTTCCCCAGTGATTACCTTTTTTTTTTCTTTTTCTTTTTCGATGAGTCCTGGGGACCACACCTGAGGGCTTATGCTCACACCTCAGGTGACTCAGGGAGGGGCTGGCTGGGCCAGAAAGACCACTGAGTAATGGCAGCAGGCCCCAGGGGCGGGGCTGTGACTCAATGCATCGATTCTGTTTGTGGGGCGTGGCGGTAGACATGGGAGCTCTGGGGACTTCCTGGAACACTCAGGACTCAGACCCTCACTGCCAACTCCGCGTGAGGGTATAGCTGCCCCTGTGGGTTTTGGAGGCTGGAACTCTGAACGGGAGAGGAAGCCCTGGCCTGCGATTTCCCACTGCTCACAGGGTAGGGGTGATGGAGGGGGGCGGGGGGAACCCTCCCGACACTCACGAATCGCCCTGGTCACATTCTCAAGACTAGGCTGTGTGGAAAAAAAAAAAATGGTGTGAGTGGAAAATAGAGGGTGAGCACATCCTCATAGGTATTGTGAAAGTCCCATGGGGTCTCTGCTGAGGTCACCTGCCACCCGTCTCTCCCCTCCCTCACCCCCCTGCTGCCTCTGGAGAACTCGCCCCTCACCCCAGCCCTCTGGCCCCATGCCAGACTGCTCAGTCTTTCAGATGGGGCTGCTGCCAGTGCCTTCCCGGCACCCAGGGACCCCTCCCTCTCCTACCCTTACAGTCCTTTTAGGATGGGGGCTGTAGCTTGTCTCAGCTTTGTTGGGGGGCAGGAGGCCTCCTGTCCTTGGGCAGAAGGAGCTGGTCTCTAAGATGAGATTGAATCTCGAGAAGCCAAGTCTAGTTGAAATGTCTCTACATCTTCAGGAAGAGGCATGCATTTTCTTTACGTGGCTTAGAGGGGTTGGTTGGATACTTGATATTGATTTGACTTTGTGTATCTCAGGCTTTTTGTTTACCTACTCTCCAAAAGATCAACACCCTCCCCCCCCCCCCTCCCCAGCTGTTGGCCTGGAAGGGAGACTATTGCAGGGAGGAGGGGAAGGGGAGGATCCGAGTGGATTGAAGACTGTGACCTCCCTGCTCAAGAACCTAGCATGGCTACCTAGCCAAGCTCACACACACACACACACACACACACACACACACAGACAAATTCATTACCATCCCTGACTCATAGCCACCCAGTAGGAGAGGGACAGACTGTCCCTGTGTGTTTCTGCGGCTATAACGCTTCACAGTAGAAAGGCCCATCTTTCCCCTGCAGCAGCCGGGGCTTCCAAACTGTGACCTTCAGCTAGCGGCCACACGTGTAACCGATGTGTCACCAAGGCGCCTCCCAGCATCCACAGCCCTCTCTCATCTGGCCCCACCCCTGCCACCTGACTGTAGAAACCCGGTGTCCTCACTGGGGGCCCCAGGTGGACACCGACCTTGGTGCCTTCCCCTGCCGGAATGCTGTGGTCCCTTCTTGTTTCCTACTGGGAAACTGGCAGCAAAGGAAGGTCTGCACATCTTCAGTAAAGTGGGGAGGCACCCTGACGTTCAGCACCTCTCAGGTAAGAAAGCTTTGGGGACCGAAAGGGATGGGTTTGAATCCCAGTGCTCCCGCTTCTCTTGGCTACATCGCTCAGCGGGGTGACTAAACCTTTCTGAGCCTCCATCTTCTCATCTGCCCAATGGGGTTGAGGAAGCCTGCCCACCCACCTCCCAGGACAGTGACACGCATGGGAAGTGCCTGGCGTAGCTTTACTGCTTGATAAATGGGTCTCTCCTCCTCCTCCTCCTCCTTCACCAATAGCTATTACATGAGTATGTTCAGGGAGGATTCATAATGTGAGTTTAATCTTTTTATAATTTTACGTAATGTTGGATCTCAGTCTTTCTGTCACAACTGAAATTGTGGGAAAGGTTATTTTTCAATTGCTTTCTCCTCCCTTCCCTGTGCTCATTCAGGACCTCCTGGCTCCTGGCTTCAGCTTTACCTCCAAGACCTTTACTCTGGGCCTGATGACTAATCGGATGGATGTTGGAACTACCTCCCCTTCCTCCCTAATTCCAGAAGTCTCCTGTGCACTGTGGGAATTTCCCCAAAGACCCATCAACTTCTCACCAGACCGTTCATGCCGAGTGCCCTGCAAGCGCCTTATTTGAAAACTCCTACCTTGCGGTCATGACCCAAGCCATGGCATTTTCAATCACCTCAGAGGTGAGTGAAAAGTGGACATTGAATAAGGGAGACCGAAGGAGAATCGATGCATTTGCATGATGGTGCTGGCTAGGAATCCTGAAAATACCCGGGACCGCCAAAGGGACAAAGCCATCTGCCCGGGACGAAGTCCAGCCGGAATTCACATTAGAGGAAGGCTGGTGAGACGTCTCCAGTACTGTGAACGTGTTGTCTCTGGAGAAGGACGTGGTGCTTGGTGATGTGGAGGGAAACAGAGGCAGATGGACAGCATGGCTCCCACAATGGGCGCAGGCGGAGGAACAATGGCGGGGACGAGCCAGGATAGGCAGGGTTCGGTTCTGTTGTACAGAGAGGGACACTGTGCATATGTACTGACTCCACGCCTCTGTATCCAATCCCAATCCATCTTTCGCTGGAAGATGCCATCTAAGTCCAGCCAGAGATCCTCACTCAGCAAGCTCCCCCTCTCTATGTGTCAAGCCATAAACACAGCTCTCTCTCACCCTACCCCACCCCTGCCCCCTGGGTTTGCTGGTGGTCCTTAGGGACCAGATCAATGAGCCCACCTCTTTCCCTCCACCCCAGATTACAAATTCTGGTGACTCAGAAAGTTCCTTCGGCCTTTGGCTGTGACTCTCGTTCAGTGGTTCAACCTGTGTGTGGGTCAAGACCCCTTTGGAGGTCAAATGACCCGTTCACCGGGGTCACCCAGTTCATAACAGTAGCAAAATGGCAGTGATGAAATAGC
>PVJH01043497.1:0-13561 GCA_004026705.1 Nesogale talazaci | reverse complement strand
GCTCCAGCTGCTCGAGCTTTTGAATACATACAAGCAGAAGCTTGGGGAGTCTCCCTGGGAATGGTTACTGAGGGTGTGGGATCCTGGTGCAAGAAATGTAATATTAGACCAGTCTGAGTTTCTGGATATGGGACCCCCTAAGCACAGGTTCTTCTTTCAATGTCTCAGCGAGAGAGGCTAAGAGAGGAACCAACTCCTTATTTGGCTGGTTCACTGAAGCATGGGCTGCCAGATGGCCTAGGTTAGACCAATGTGAGGTGCCTGACCTACCTTGGTACACTGTAGAAGAAGGCATCCAAAAACTGAGGGAAACTGGAGTGTTGGAATGGATCTGTCTGGATACTCTGTTAGAGCCAAAGAGGGGTGTCCTGAGGACATATCCTTCATCACAACCATAAGGAACAAGTTTGTGAAGTGGGCCCCAGCACCTCTGAAGACTCCTGTAATTGCTATGTCATGTGCACCAGGATTAACTTTGGGAACTGCCCTAAATGAAATCCAATATTTGCCCACAATGGGGCTGATTGGACTCCGTGGTGACAGAGGGAAAGTCTGTCACTAGAGAGACTTGAATCAACAGAGACAGGGCAGACGTGGTTATAATAGACAAGGCTCCAGTAGTAATCAAAGGAGCCTGTCTCGTGTGGAATTATGGCATTGGCTACTTAGTCATGGTGTCCCTAGGAGTGAAATACATGGGAAACTTACTAAATATTTATGTGACCTATACAGGCAGAAGAATGCTGGATCAGGTGAACAGAGGGACAGACAGTCATGATCACTCAATCAATTCCCAGACCTGAGCCAGTTTACAGACCCACAACCCTTTGAGTGAGGGGAAGGCCGGGTCCCTTGGAAGAAGGACCCTGCTACATCACCGAAGGTTCATGTTGTTAGTCTTTCTTCTTGCTTTCCCCAAAGGGACCTGCTGCCTTTCACAAGGGTGACTGTTCATTGGGGGAAAGGAAATAATAAAACTTTTCAGGGATTACAGAACACTGGCTCTGAACTGACATGAATTCCAGGAGACCCAAAGTGTTTTGAAGGCCAACCAGTCAGAGTGGGAGCTTATTGTGGTCAAGTTATCAATGGAGTTTTAGCTCAGGTGCACCTCACTGTGGGTCCAGTGGGTCCCTGAATCCATCCTGTGCTTATTTCCCCAGTTCCAGAATGCATCATTGGAATAGACATACTTAGTAACTGGCAGGATCCCTGAAATGTGGAATAAGGACTATTGTGGTGGGAAAGGCCAAACAGACACATTAGAATTGCCATTGCCTAGGAAAATAGTAAACCAAAAGTAGTACCACATTCCTGGAGGGATTGCAGAGATCAGTGCCACCATCAAAGACTTGAAAGATGCAGGGGTGGTGATTCCTACCACATGCCCATTTAACTTACCACTTTGGTCTATAAAGAAGACAGATCCTGGAGAATGACTTAACCAGGTGGTGACTCCAATTGCAGCTGCTGTTCCAGATGTGGCCTCATTGCATGAGCAAATTAATACTTCTCCTGGTACTTGGTATGCAGCTATTGATCTGGCCAATGCTTTCTTTTCAATACCAGTCTCCAAGGATCACCAGAAGCAGTTTGCCTTCAGTTGGCAGGGGCAACAGTACGCTTTCACAATTCTCCCCCAGGGGTACATCAAGTCTTCTGCCCTGTGTCATCATTTAGTCTGAAGGGATCTCGAACGCCTGTCCATTCCACAGAATGTCACACTAGTCCATTATATTGATGACATTATGCTGATTGGACCAAGTAAGGAGAATGTATCAAAGACTTTAGATTTATTAGCACATCTGTGAACAAGAGGTTGGGAAATTAACCCAAGAGAGTGGTATCTCACTTCTCAAGACCATCGGAAATCTGTGTTCTCTGATGGCCTTAGGCGACCCTGGTGAAAGGGTCATTTGACTCCCAAAGGGGTTGCAACTCAGAGGTTGAGAACCGCTGCCTTAGGAGGTCTGGGAAGGGGCTGGGAGTTTGCATCTCTAAGTAATTCAGGCGAGGCCCATCTAGAAGGGAGAGACTATGGAGAGTGGAGAACAGAACAGACACACACACACACAGCTTGATGGAACATGTATTCAACCCAGAAAGCTATCAGCACCCTTGAATGGCAAAGAGCACTGCAGAAACGGAACATTGTTCAGCCACGAGGTGAGGTGAAGTTGTGATCGGTGCTATGATGGGTGGGCTCCATTGACGTGACGCTTTGGGGAAATGAGCCAGACACAGGTGATCCCACTTCCATGGACTGTCTCGAACGGGCCAACAGAGACAGCTGGAAGCTGCCTTGGGGTGAAGTGGGGAAGGAGCGTCAGTGGTCAGGAAACAGTGAGTTTCTGCTCCTTTTTGCTACGGCAAGACCCTGTTTGCAGAAGGAAGACACGTCGCAGAAAACAGAGAACACCCGAGGACAGCAAATACGTGGGAGTGTCAGGTTGTCATTCACTGTGGAGCCCTCAGCAAGAGAAGACTCGCGCCCCCATCCAACGACTCCAAAGCCCACCCCCTCAGGATAGCAGTCCTCTGCTTCTTCCACACGAGGGGTTCAGGCTTAAGTCCAGAGCAGTATTTCCCTTCCTTTCTTCTGCAACATGAGTTCAAGGTAAAGTCCAGTTCACTCAGTGGGCTTTCCAAATAGGGTCCTTTGGATACGACCTATGAAGACTGCTGTGCACTTTAAAGAGGTGACATCTCCAATCCAGGAGCATCGAGCTTCTGCATCTGGTGATGGGAAATGTGATCCAGGATAGTGGTAGAAGTTGACCACACCGTGACGATGATGAATGTCACTGGATTGGACACGTGAAAATGACTGCAGCGGCCACTGCTTTGTTTTCTACCTTTTGCCACCATGCTCTTGTTACTGCGCTTCAGGTGCCACGCTGTCAGTCCCACCCCTGGTGTCCAGCCCAACAAGACGTCTCCAGTCTGACGCCGTCCTCACCATTGTTATGTCTGAGCCTGTCACCGCAGCCACTGTCTCACCGAAGGTTTTCTTCTTACTCGCCAACCCTCTGCTCACCAAGCCTGATGTCCAGGGACGGATTCTCCAGGGACTGGTCTTCCCTGACAGCATGGCCCAGCCACCCAAGAAGAAATCTTGGTTTCCTCCCTTCAGCATGCTGGCTGCCCTTCTGGTAAGACAGAACTCTTTGTTCTACAGAGTCCTCCGTACTTTCAATATCCTCTGCCATACCATCCTTTCAATGCATGAAGTTTCTTCTGGCCTTTCTTCTTCTTTTTCGTCATTTTACTGAGGGCTCATACACTCTTATCATAATCCATCCTTCCATTGGTACACTTGTTGCCATCATCATTTTCTTTTACTTGAACCCTTGGTATCAGCTCCTCATTTTTCCCCCTCCTGCACCCTCCCTCCTTCATGAACCCTTGATAATTTATAAATTGTCACTATTTGTTCACATCTTACACTGACCGATGTCTTCCTTCACTCACTTTTCTGTTGTTCGCGCCCCTGGGCAGGGGTTGTATGTAGACCATTGTGATTGGTTTACCTTTTCTCCCCCACCATCCCTTTCCCCTCCTGGTATGTCTACTCTCAATATTGGTCCTGAGGACTTTATCTGCCCTTGGTTCCCTGTGTCTCCAGGTCTTACTGTCCCCGTGCACATGCTCTGGTTCAGTCAGATTTGTAAGGTAGAATTGGGTCTTCAGCCCTTTCTTATCCATACTTTGTGGAAGTGAAATATTTTTCAGCCATGAAGAAAACGAAAGTGCTGTGGAGATGGGAGAAATGGAGAGTTAATGCTTCATGGGAAGGGAGTGTCTCTCTCTTCCTCTCTTTTTAAAGAACAATAGCATCACAATGTTTTTGAGGACAGTCAACGTAGACTCCAACAACAAAAATAAACAGGACAAGATGACTTGAGCAAGTGGCTACAATGAAGAAATGGGGACCCTCCCTGAAGAAGACATTGCATTAGAAGTACTTGCTAAAGTTTTCAGAAGACTTCCACAGGGTCTTTCAAGAGTTCAAAGAAAATAGATTTATGAAAGCTTACAAGAACAAACTGACAATCTAGAAAGTTAGAAGCCGTATAAGAATTGCATTCAGAGAAGAGTCATGCATACAGCTTTATACATATAGCTGAACCTAGTGAGGTGACAGTTGAGGCTAGTGAGTGTGTTGACACAAGTGATAGGATTAGCAGATCGTACCGTACAAGTATGTTTAAAATAATATCAGTGTATTTAAGGCAAGATTGCCTACATAATTGTCCATTTTCCCATATTCCTTATTAATTAGTTGAAGAGCTTCTTCTAAAAGTGATGGAAAAGTTTTGGAAATTGATCACGGCAATGGTTGTGCAACATCCAGTCAACCAAGGGGCATTGTGTCCATTCTGACCCACAGCGACCCCACAGGACTGGTTAGCACATCTCCCTAGGGTTTCGGAGGCTGCATTTAGAGGGAAGATCGTCTCCTCTTTCTCCCTCCAGAGGCTGCTGCTGCTGAACTGTGGGCTCGCATTCTCCATACCCCCAGAGCTCCTGTGTGCATGACATAGCGAATATCATTAATGTCACACGATTGGACCCTTAAGAGTGGTTGAAATTGCAAAATTTAAGTTTACTATATGTTACCTTAATAAACAACACCTCATAGAATTTCAAGGTTAAAAAAGGTACATATAAGAATCTTATCATCAGCCACTCACTGTCATTGAGTGGATTCGGACTCATCGTGATCCCATGGGACAGGATGGGACTACCCCTGTGGGTTCCTGAGACCAACTCTGTAAGGGAGTAGAAAGTCTCCAGCTTTCTTTCACGGAGCGGCTAGTGGTTTTGAACGGCTCACCTTGTCTTTAGCAGCCCTACTCGTAACCCATGGTGTCACCAAAGGCCCAGAATCTTATGATAGTATAGTCTATTTTTTTTTCAATTTAAAATATGACGGCATGCCCATGGAAACAATTAGTTCAGTAGACTCATAGACAAAATGAATGCCACTCTCTCTCATCTAGAGAGCAGCAGGTACTTCTGTTGACCACTCCCAAGGACACCCCAAAGGATGGCATTAAATAAGAGTGGGAGGGAAAAGGTGGAGAAAAATGCCACACCAGAAAAAGGATCAGGTTTATTTGTTAGCTGGAATCTAGTCCTTAGACACCCTCAGGTCTGGACATGAGCTCACCCACTCATGGTTTATTATAAACAGGTTTAGACAGGGAACAATAATGGGAAGGTGCACACTTAGAATCATAACAATTTGATGTCAGAAGGGAAGCATTTGCACGAGGGCAAAGTCCAGAGGGTTTAGGCAGGAAGAAGGAATGGAAATGGGGAACAGGGAGGAAGTGGGAGAAGCGATGGCAGGGGGCTGGCAGCCAATGGTACATAAAAAAACATGTGCGAATATTGGATGGAAAATTACTGTAGCCTGAAAATCCCTACTCAACCCGCAATAAAAAGTTAAATAAAAAACATATGCATATATTTAAAAAATTGTTTAATTGAAGAATAGTGGTAGATTTTCATATTCATTTTCCGTTTCCAAAAAAAGAGAGTTAATATTACAGAAGAAAGGGCATGTTAACTTCAAAGTTAAAGTACAAGGATATTTTCATAGGAAGAAATCTGTGAACTGAATTCACGTTAATCAGAAAAGATGGACGCCGTAGCACCACTACCTCGATATGCAACACCAGTTCCTGATTTTGAAGAAAACATCCACCAGAAGAGAAATAGAGAGAGAGATGACATAGTCACACCTTCCCAAGAAGCACTCAATGATGAAGGCACACTGTCCTCAGGTAGATGAGGTCACAAAAGCAAACCAGGTAAGATCAGTGAGCATGACAAGGTACCCTCTGTACCCCGGACATCCGCCTGCACCTGGAGCCCATGGCCAGCCTACCAGACAGGCAGGCCTGAGGTCTGTTACCGGACTGGATCCCAGGACCGACGACATCTGAGGCCCTGCAAATAGCCCCGGTCTTTGAAGGAAACCTTGCCCAATTCCACTCTCGCAATGTGGCTGAGCAGATTCCTGGGTGGCACACACGATGTGTGCTAGACCCCTGGCCCAAATGTTGCTGGTTTTAGCCCACCTGGTGTTGCTGCAAGGAACCCTGGTGGTGTGGAGGTTATGCATTAGGCTATGGCTTCCATGGTTGGCAGTTCAAACCTACGGGCAGCTGTTAGAAAGGGAGAGTGGACAGTTACTGTCTCCATCGATTGGAGGCAGTGGGGGAGGGGGCAGGGCGAGAGTGTTGCCGCAGAGGAAAGTCCTGGTGATCTGCGTCTGTAAAGATCAGAGTCCAGAAATCCCAATGGAGCGCTTGGACATCACTGTAACCCAAGGGTCTCCTTGAGGTGGGATCAGCTCGATGATGGCAGTGTTTTTTTCTAGCTAGGTTTTCTTTATTTCATTGCTGGGAATCAATAGAGTAAGACATACACCAATGCAGTAGTTGCTATGGGTTCAGTTCGCTGACCTCCACCTGCCTCTTCTGAGCTGTTCCCCCTCCGGGAAGATGAACTCACTGACCCTCAGGTTCCCGTCCAACTGTTCAGGTTGCTGTTGTCGCTTGGATCCCAGACAGAGAGTTCTTAAAATAGCAGAATGCTCAAGAAGACTGAAAAAAAAAAAAACTAATTTAGCTAAACTATTATTTTGCTTTAAAAAACACTTCAGAGACTGATTTTTGGTTTAAGGTCTAATCACCGTCTCAGGGGATCATTCAGCCTCCACAGCTCCAGAAAGTCCGGAGTTCATGAGAATTTGAATTCTGTTCTGCATTACCTCCCCTTTGCTCAGAATTATCTTCGAAACTCTTTGATCAGAATGTTTAGTAATGGTTGTTAGGTACTGGGTAGCTCTTCTGGTCTTTTGGTAAAGGGGATAGTTATTCATGGGGAGGCGTGTGTGTGTGTGTGTGTGTGTGTGTGTGTGTGTGTTAGTCTGGGTTGACTAGAGAAACAATTTTGTAGACACTCATATGTGTATAAGAAAGAGCTTTATATTATAATTGTATATTAAGAAAACATTCTAGCCTAGTCCTGATCAAGTCCAGAAGTCCAATATTAGCCCATATGTCCTATACCAATCTATACTTTTTTTTGGCATCACTGCTCTCTGGTGGTCATGGGAGCTACCCAGCCTTGCTGCTGCTGGATTTGAACTGCCAAGCCAGTGGGCCCCAGTCCCGCACCCAACCACTAAGCCACCAGGGCTCAGCCCCGATACCAATCTACAAATTCCTCTTCAGACTCACGTACAACAGGCAACGATGCTGAATGCAGGAAGATCACAGACCCGTGGGTGGACAGTCTTGTGGATCCAGTGGCGGTGGAAGCATCTCAGTGCTGGCCCACGGGTCTCTACATGGCTCCTCCAGCTTCAGGGCTCCGGCTCTATCAGGGTAACTCCATGTGGCTGGTCAATAGGAATGTCTAGAGGGAGGGAGTGTGTATTAGACCTTTAGTCAGATATTTATCTCTGTTTATACCTCCCGAATGAGATCATCAAGCTGCGACCTGATTGACAGACTAGACTCCACCCTTCACATGTTGATAGGAGATTATGTAACTGCCAGAAGGGGCAATTCGCTACCCATCTATTTCCTTCTATTCCAGACTCTCCTTCCTCTGTTGCTCCAAGGGACTGGAGATCAAGTCTTAAGACCCTAAGCCTATGCCACAACCTATGGCTGATTAGTCTACTTGGCATGTGTTTTTCAAGCTTCAACAATCTTAAGGCTACTTTTCTCCTCCTGACGAAATAGCAGACCATTGTAAGTATGTGTCACATTCTCTTTATATCCATTCACTTAGCGACGGGCATTTACATTGTTTCTACCTTCTGGCATCAGTGTACCAGCAGAGGCCTGACTTTCAAGTCTTTGGGGTGTCTACTTAGGAGTAGGTTGCAGAAACACCTGGTCGTGTGCTCCCACTTGTCTGCCAGCTTGTCAGACAGTGGTGACTTGTGTGTTGCTCTGATGTTGGCAGCCGTGTCTCTGGTATTTCAAATACCACCAGGGATGTCTGAGGTGAAAAGGTCTAATTGGCACGTCTAGACTCAACACGGAGCAGCGTGTGAGGCAGCACCAGCAGATGGCCCCTTGGGGCTGGAAGACACACAAAATCGGCAGAGAAAGAGTTTCCTCCTCAAAGTGGAGTTGACTCTCACGGTGCAGGTAAGGCAAAGCCAAGGAGGAGCACAAGCCCCAAGTGAGAAGGAACGGCTGTAAGCGTCTCGTACTATCGGACCTTGGAATGTATGAAGGGCAAGTCTAGGAAAATTGGGAGCTGTCAACAAGGAAGCGGAATGCCTGAAGACCGATACCCTAGGTGACAGCGAGCTGAAATGGACTGGTGCAGGCCGCTTTGCACCGGACGGACGTATGGCTGCCTGCGCTGACACGCTTAAGAGGAACTTTCAAAATTGGTAATTCCAGATCTGATTCTCAACCTGTCTAAGGCCACGGCCCT
This sequence comes from Nesogale talazaci, assembly GCA_004026705.1. Classification (NCBI taxonomy): domain Eukaryota; kingdom Metazoa; phylum Chordata; class Mammalia; order Afrosoricida; family Tenrecidae; genus Nesogale; species Nesogale talazaci. The sequence continues at coordinate 5,086 of PVJH01043497.1, read as the reverse complement.
TTAATATATTTCCTCGTGTTGTGGTGACCCCCAACCATAAAATTATTTTTATGACTGCTTCATAATTGTCATTTTGCTACCATTATGAAGCATCCTGTCACTATCTGATATACAGGATTTATTTTCATTGCTACAAATTGAGCCTAATGAAAGCATGGTGATCAATCACAAAAATATATAATTATACATTGTGAAATATTTATTTCTAATTGCAAATAAATGAAATTTTGTCTTGAAGCATGGTGTAGCATGGGTAACAGTCTTCACGCTGGGTACTCACATGTGGGTGTATCTGCATGTGGGCAGACCCACCTGGATACAGTTAAAGGAGCGGTGTCTCGGTTCCTGAGACCATCAGAAATATGTGCTTTCCGATGGTCTTAGGCAACCTCTGTGAAAGTGTTGTTCTACCTCCAAGGAGGTTAAGACCCACAGGCTGAGAGCCACTGGGTTAACATCTATATGCATATAAGGACATCCAGTCAATACAACTATCATTCAATTTTACGCACTAACCACTCAAGCCAGTGAGGAAGAAAGTGAAGAATTCTACCAATGTCTTCAGTATGAAATTGAAATTGATCAAACATGCCACCAAGATGCATCAATAGTTTTTGTCAATAGGAATGTGAAAGTTGGAAACAGAGGAAGGAACAATAGTTGGAAAAAGTCTTGATGATAGAAACGAATCTGGAGATCTTATGATAGAATTTTGCAAGACCAATGACTTCTTCATCACAAATACTCCCTTTTCAACTGCACAGGTGGACTTCTGATGGAATAACAGAAATCAAATTCATCACATATAGAGAAGCTTAGCATTGATAGCCAAAATGAGGCCAGGGACTGACTGTGGGACAGACTATCAATGGTTCCTATGTAAGTTCAATGTGAAGCTGAAGAAAATGAAAATAAGCCCATAGGATACAAGCCCCAAACATGACCTCGATATCACTTGTTCCACGTCCTCTTCTGAACCTCTTCTAACCAGGCTAGAATTTCTGGCAGTTCCCTGTTGATGTACTCCTGCAACCATCATTGGATGCTTTTCAGGAAAACTTTATTTGCATGTGATATCACTGATGTTGTTCTATAATCTGTACATTCTATTTGGTCCCCTTTCTTTGGAACAGGTACGGATATCTGGAGCTCTTCCAGTTGGTGGGCCAGGTAGCCTTCCAAATGTCTCGGCAGAGACGAGTGAGCGCTTCCAGTGATTCATCAGCTGGTGGAAACATTCCAGTTGGTATGCTGTCAATTCCTGGACGCTTGCTTTGGGCTAATGTCTTCAGCGCAACTCAAACCTCTTCCTTCAGTACTGCTGGCTCTTGGTCCTATGCTGTCTCTTGAAATGGTCGAATGTTGGTGACTCCTTTTTGATATGGTAACTCTGCATTCTTTTCACGTTCTATTTTTCACAGTAACTCCTCACTGGCCTCGTTTTGGGGTGCTGATCTTGAACTTCTCTGTCATTTCTTCCCAGAGCCCATTCCTTCTTCATAGTCTCTTCTTGCTCTGGAAGCTCTGCTGAAACCTGTTCATGATGGGTGAACCTGAAGGACCAGTGAGTGACAAGGCTTCCAGCGTCACAGTCACACACAAGGCAGCATGACAAGCAGACAGATGGTGGCACAAGTGGTGGCTGTGGTCTCTTAGGCATGTGAAAGTTGGACTTTGAATAAGGAAGACTGAAGAGGAATAAATACAAGTGAATTATAGTGCTGTAGAAGTACCATGGACTGCCAGAACAAACAAATCTGTCTTAGAAGTTCAGCCAGAATGTTCCTTAGAATCAAGGATGGTGAGACCTCATCTTGAGTACACTGGACGTGTCGCCGGGAGAGACCAGTCCCTGGAAAAGGACGCCATGCTTGGCAAAGTGGAAGAGCAGTGATAAAGAGGAAGACCCTCAGCGAAACGGAGGGACATAGTGGACACAAGGGGCTCAAACCTTACACTTGTGACGATGGTGCAGGACCAGGTGGAGTTTTTGTTTTTTAAATTTTAATAAATCATTTTATTGGGGGCTCTTAGAGCTCTTAGCACAATCCGTGCATCCATCATCATATCAAGCACACTTGTACATAGGTTGCCATCATCATTTCCAAGACATTTTCTTTCTACTTCACTCCTTGGTATCAGCTCTTTCCCCCTCCCTCCCCTTCCCTCCCCTCCCACTTTTGTGACCCCTTGATAATTTATAAATAAATTATTTTTATTTACATATTTTATACTGTCCACTGTCTTCCTTCACCCACATTTCTGCTGATCATCCCACTGGGGGGGGGGGGTTGTAACATGAACCATTGCGATCTGTTCCCCCTCTCTCCCCTGTTCTTCCACCACTTTCCCCCACCCTCATAGTATCGCTCCTCTCATGATTGGATCTGTGGGATTTATCTGTCCTGGATTTTGTGAATCGAGAGCTCTTCTCTGTACCAGTGTACATGCTCTGGTCTAGGCAGGCCTGTAAGAAGGAACTGGGGTCATGGTGTGTGTGTGTGTCTGTGCATTAAAGAAACAGAGGGATGTTGTGTGTTTCTTCAGTCTATACTGCACCTTGGATGGCTTGTCCCTTCCTTATGACCCTTCTGTGAGGAAATGTGCAATTGTTTACAGATGAGCTTTGGGTCGCCATTCCAACCTCCCTTTTTCACATAGGATGGTTTTGTTTGGGGTCTTCTGATGCCTGATATCTGATTCCATTGATACCTTGTGATTATACAGGTTGGTGTGCTTCTTCCATGCAGGCTTTGTTGATTCCCTGCTAGACAGCCGTTTGATTAACTTCAAGCCTTTAAGACCCCAGATAGTGTTATATCTTGGAATAGTCGGACACCATCATCTTTCTTCATCACATTAGCTTATGCACCCATTTTGTCTAGCAATCATGCTGGCTAGATGAGCATCAAAGAATGCCAGGCTATTAGAACAAAGTGTTCTTGTGTTGAGGGGGGACTTGAGTAGAGGCCCAATGTCTGTCGCTCCCTTATTACTTAACCTATAAATATATGTATATAGACCAATATTCCTATCATATGTGCACATGTACATGCCTATGTTTAGACCTCTGTATATGTGTTTTGCTTCCTAATTCTTTTCTCTAATTCCACTTACTTTCCTCTTGCCCCATTATCATGTTCAACATTCATTTGACCCTTTGTACTTCCTCTTGGCTATATTGCACTTGATCGAACCCCAGCAGGCATTCTCTGCCATTCTGGCCATCGAGGTTTTATCTCTTGTTGTTCCCTTGTCCCTCAGTTTGTTGGCTCCTGCTTCTTTCCACCCACCTTCCTCTCCCCAGGTCCCTACCCCACCCCCAAATTGTCAGTCCCATTGTTTTTGCCTCGCCATTGTTTATCCTGCCTATCTTATGTAGCTCTTGTATATAGACAAGGCAAGGAAAAAAAACCCTATGAATAGTTCTGCTGACCCTTGTTTTCGGATCGGCTTGGATGCAGTGCCGAGTCCTTCCCCTACATCCGAAGACCGCTTTCAGAATTCCTCCGGGACTTGGTCGCTTTGCTTCCCTTGCTGCTCCTGTCCCTTCGTGCTTTGGCTGGACAGCGTTTTATTCCGACTGGACAGCAACCAATAACATCGGGCACACTTTCGGGATGTGAGGCTCTGGGCCCAGTGCTGTCCACCAGGCACTTGTCCCTCTCTCACCTCACATCTGCCCACAACCACTGCCCAGCACCCACCTCACGTCCCCTCATGATCACAGCCACCCCTCTCACATCTCAGGGTGTCTCGAAGGAGCCGCCGCCATGCACCCATCCACAGGTGCTGCCATCACACCCATCTTCCTGTGGTGGCCTCCCACGGGCACGCATCCTCCTCACCACCCACCACGTCCCTTTCTTGTGCTGGGTCGCCCCCGATGCCATGTTCAAAGTCAACCAGGCAGGGGCTCATCACCCCCCGCCCCCACCGTCTAAGGAGCAATGCAATTGTATTTCTCTTATGTCTGCTGTGTTCTCTCTTTGGGTCAAAGCCCAGCCCCCTGCCGCCCAGTGACTCTCCATGCACCGCATCCCCGTGCAACCGAGTTTCCGCCGCTGTGCCTTGCGTCGAAGCAGAGTGTCACCTCTCCCGCCCACGAAGCAGCCCATGGGTCCAGGTCGGAATCCCTGTGCCCCCAGAGAAGCCTTCTTCTTCCGGGAGCCCACAGGACGTGGAAGGCTCTTTGTGGGATGTAGTTAGGACTTTGCCACAATTGTGCATACTCCAAAAATATGAAGCAAGTCTTAATAACCAGTTGCCACCTCCGAAGCTTAGTGTGACTCTCCCGAAAGCTATCAGGTCTCTGTCTCTCACAGAAAAGCGAGGGCTAACTTCTTGCTGTGGGGATAACGGGTCACTCCTTGAAAGCTGCAACTAAAACAAGGCTGCAGTCTGAGGATCATCACCTCTGAAAGCTTTAGTTAGACGAGTGTCCGGCCCAACAGTCACTAGGGGTGGGCTGGAATCTTAGGTCACCCACCTTGTCACATGCAACCCCCCCATACATTCCCCTCCCGTTGCACGGGCGCCCCTCTATCGTCCCTCCCTTCACCATTGCCTGCAGCATCACCCTTGCCTGTGATATAGACCCTTGTCTGTGCTTTGGGGCAAGAGATCCCAAGAAAGCATCAAGAAAGCCTTGACCATCAAGCGGGGCTGAGGTGAGCATGTTACCAGGAGATGTGTCTGACTCCATCACGTCTCTCTTTCCCTATGACTGTATCATAATAATTCACTCACGATCGCCGTGCAATTGCGCCAGCCGAATCCCTGATGCCATCCCAGAGGAGGCTGGCTCCTCTGACAGCTCTTGGCCAACGTGACGCGTTCTTGTCGAGACCACCCCCCCAGGCGTCACAAGTGATGGGACCAGCCGTGCGCGAGCCTGCCCTCTCCCTGTCCTCGTTTCCAGCCGAGAGGCTCAAAGCCATGAAGCAGCAGATCGGCCAGCCAGGAGAGTCGACCCTGGACGGGCCCCAGCCCCTCCCCACAGCTCTCACTTTTCATTCCACCTCCCAGTTCATGATGTGATCATCCTTGGGGCAGCCTGAACAGCGCCCCCCCCCCCCCCCCCCCC
>PVJH01043496.1:0-13576 GCA_004026705.1 Nesogale talazaci | reverse complement strand
TCAGAAACGCACTGAGGCAGTAAACTCTGTCTGCAGCGATCAACCCGATGGTAGTTCTTTTTTTATTTTATGGTCATCACGCGCCTTTCTCCTGGACGGAGGCCTATAGGTGCAGGCGCTGTGGAATGAAGTGGGTCTTATGGGAGCAGGGTGGGAGCTTCTGAAGGTGGGCAGTGGGCCCTGAGAAGGCAAGCTTGAGACTGGCGTGGGCACAAGTGCTGATAGATGGATGCTGTCCATTTAGGATGTGGATCTGCTGGACTCGGACCCTGCAACCCCTCCTTCTCCCACCTCTTGGCTCATCCATCCCCTGGACTTCAGGGCTTCTTCCCCAACTGAGCCCCAGACATGCCACTCCCTTGAGTCCCCTCCAGCACGTCCACTTCCCCGGCCCTGCAAGGCCTTCCCATGGTCCTCTGGCCTGCGGGTGCTGTCTCTTGCCTGAGTCCAGCTGCTTGCACCACTGCCCTGGGCTCCAGCCTTATAGCCGAGGATCACCCATCCGGCTTCTCGGTGTCCTGGGAAGGGGTTTCCCAGGGAAGGGAGTCACAGTTCCACCCCCATGCAGTGCAGTGAATCATTTCAGCCTGTAACTTCCACAGAAGAGCCTTTTCTGGGGGGTCTGGGTAGGGGAAGACACTGAAAAGATTCAGTTTTGATGACCATTGACTGGGTGAATTGTGATGAAGGTCCCGCTGGGCGTGAAAGCGGCCCTCTCAGAAGCAGGAAAGAGGATCGCACTACCAGCGAGAGAGAAGATCCAGGAATGGAGCGTATCCTTTGGACCCTGAGATCCCTCCACCGTGCACCTCCTTGACGGGGAAGCAGCTGGGACACGGGAGAAGCCACAGCCAATCAGCCATTGCAGAGCCAGGAGCCAGAGCAGGAGATGGAGTGGTGGGCTTCCCAGGCCACAGAGTGAGTGCACTGAATGCTTTGAGGCAGGAGGTCGGCTGGTGGTGTAGGGTGTCTCCAGGCCCCTAACGGGGGGAGCTGAGCTTGCTGAGGAGAGTGCAGAGTGGAGTTGAGTGCCTTCAGGCTGAGGCTTATGGCAGAGGGGCATGCCCACTGGGCATGGGTTGGCATCCCTAAGAGAATTCGTGACATTGCCGGAACAGGACAGAGACTGAGTCTCAAGGTTGAGGGCCGAGGACCAGGTAGAGAGGACACTATCCTGAAGAAGCCACTGCACCTGAGTACTCCTGACAGGATAGGAAACTTGTTGATATTGGTAAACCGCACGCAGTGGGGAGTATCACCTGTGAGCTGTGGCCACAGCAACAGATGAGAGAACCCAGCCTGAGAAGCAGAGTGTGGTGGGGGGGGACCGCTGGTGTCAGTCAGGATAGCGGGGTGTCAGGGATGGAGGGTGGAGGCAGGTGGGTCTGGCAGCTGTTGGCTATCAGCCTTGGAAGCCCTAGGACCGCTGTGGCGTCCATGTATCAATTCTTCATCGAATTGATTGAATGAAACTCTGGCTAAGAGGCGTCAATCAACTCACACACTGGAACTGTGTCTTTCCTTCAAGCACCTGTGTAGGCCAGGCGGGGAGGGGGCACTACGGCTTGAAGACCTCAACCCTCCTTGTTGAAGTGTCCAAAGGGGTGGACTCTCCCTGGCATCCCCATTGCTCTCCCCAGCAGATTCTTAATCTGCTCCCTGTGGTTTTCAGGAACCATCTTCTGCTGAACTTCTACCCACCCTTCAAAACCCATCTCAACCTTGCCCCATCAGAATCAAGACTCTTCCACAACCCCCCGAGCCTTCTGCCATGCTGCACTCACCACCACCTCTATGGCAGGTGCTTAAAGTGGGCTCTGACCTCACCACAGGACCTTGTAGCTGGACCCTGGGAGAACAAGGAGGCAACCCTCTGCACTTCTGGGGCGACCCCACACCTGCCCAGGCCCCCAGGGCCTGGACACTGTTCAGTGCCTGTGTGGGTGGATTACATTTGGACAGGTGACCACCCCCGGCCCAACTGGCTGTGAACTGGCCCACTCTTTGTCACACTGAAGGCGTCCCCACCCAAGAGTCCCTATAAGTAGCCTGATGCAGTGCACACGTCCTGGGAAGGAACCCCAGCAGCTAGCGGGACCAGGTGCCGGTGCAGAAACAAGACCACAGTGTCATCTCTGAGGCTCCATGCCTCATCTGAACCAGAGGGGCTGCCACCTGTGGGACAGCGTGTCCTAAGGACCTGGGGGGAGGGCTGGTATTCTCAGGGGACCCAGTGTCTGGCTGAGACTGAAATCATTACTGTCTTGTAATGATTCTGTCTCACTGAACATGTTTTCAAATGAGAAATTAGACCGCACTGTGCCCGGGAAGAGGGCTGCTGGGATCTTTGCTCCCTGCCTTGACTACCATTCACGGGGGAAATCCAGTGACCCTTTAACGCAGCGGTTCCCAACCTGTGGGTCAACCATGGACCCAAGCATAGCTGTGATGTGTGAATAGGGGTGAAGTCTGGTTGCCAGTCTTCAACATCAAACCAGCCATCTCAGGAGCAGGAAGGGGGACTTTACTACCAACAAGAGAGAGGGGCCAGGAGTGGAGCAAGTCCTTTGGACCCCAAGACCCCCTGTACATCAAACTTCCCTGATCCGGCAAACCAGAGGTGCAGGAACCAGGCCATGTGACAGAGTGAAGTACAGCTGACCCCACAGAGCAGGTGAAGCTGAGTGTGCCGAGGCAGGAAGCTGGCTGGAGAGTGGGCTGCCTCCTGGAACTTAATCAGGGGAGCTGGGTTTTGCTGACTTATGGGGCTGGAGCTGAGGCTTCAGCCGAATGGCCTGCCCTTTAGGTATTTATAGGTAGGCCTAAGAGCCAGAGCAGGATGGAGGCCAGGCCAAGAGGTGGAGGGCCAGAGAGAGGCCTGCCTGTGGGCATAGCAGAAAAGATACTGTCCTGACTGAACAATGGTATCTTGAGCCTTTCTCATCATGACTGCAACCTGTTAGCTTCCCTGATAAGCACATGATCCCAAATGCTGTGTGGGACTTGTGTGTGGTGGGTGCAATGAACTATCACACTCAGTCCCAGGAACAGGAGGCTGTAGGAGATATGGTTGGTGTCCAAATAGGTGGAAGGGGTGAGGCATGTCTGATGTCTACCTGGTGACGTTCAGTCTTGGGAGTCAGAGGAGGTCAGATGTCACCCTGACATCATGTCTGTCCTCTTCCCGGCACAGGACTGGGCAGTGTTTCTTTTGCTATGCGCAGAGTGGCTACGATCAGACCTGCCCTGGCAGCACCTAACAGTAGGCATGTGCCTCTCAGATAGAAGGTCTCTGGGTGCCACTCCATGACTGACCTCGGGGGTTCCCTAGTCCCCGAGCCAGAGCCCCCTGGAAGCCCAGAAGCCGGGTTTGTGCCGTTGGTTTGGCGTTTGCTTCTTAGCCCCAGGCTGCAGGCCCACATAGCACACTTCTGCATGCTCCGCTTGGCATCTCACCAAAAACCAAAACCAAAGCCACCAGGCCTACTGCCATTCATAGTGACCCCGACAGGACAGAGTGGAACAGCTCCTGTGGGTTTCTGAGACGGTAAAGCCTAGGGCTAGTTAAGGTTTATTGTGCCAACCTGGCTGATAAACACATGCAGGTTTCATTCAGAGAGATAAACGGCTTGACTAGCCTCACCCTTGTGGTTCTCGGGTCTCTTGCTCTCTGATGGTTGGACCAGGGTGTGGCTGCCTTGGCTAGTTCTCTGCCTCAGCTGGCAAGGCTCGCTTCCTGCGAGACATCCCTGAAGGGAAGCCACGTGGACTTACCCTGAGGCAGCCTTGGGTGCTGGAGAAGCCTCATGGAGACCCCTGACGGCAGTGAGATGCCTTCACCACTGGATTCAAACACTTTCTACCCACTGCATTTGGCGTCACTGCGTGTTTTGTGAGATGGAGGAAGACTTTGTAGATCGGTGTGAGACATATAGGTTAATGTGAGACATATGGATTTGGACGGGGGCTGGGTTGGGATGCTTTCTGAATGTACACTTACCCTTTATATAAAACTCTCTCTTATACACATACGAGCTTTTGTGGATTTGTTTCTCTACTCTACCCAGACTAACACACTCCTCATGGGAGTAAAGCCTCATCGTTCACCCATGGATGGGGTTGGTGGTTTCAAACTGCTGGCGAGCAGCCCGCCTGGGCATCTCACTGGCACCTCAAATGCCCCTCCACCTGCCTGGGCTCCCCTTCTCTGCTCTCCTCAACCTCACCCCACTGCCCTGCACCTTCTGTGCACTCTAGCAGGCATTCTGTGCCAAATGCCCCAGCCTCCTCCCCACCGTTTCCGATTGCAGCTGCAATGGATGACCGCAGACTTAGCGAGTGAACAACACAGATGCATCCATGCAGAGCGCTGGGGGTCCACTCACTGCCATCAAGTCACCCCACAGGACAGGGTATGAGGGTACAGCTGCCCCTGTTGGTGTAAAAAACCCCATCATTTGCCCCTGGAGCAGTTGGTGGTTTTGAACTACTGGTCTGTGGTCCATAGTCCCAAGTTCATAACCACCAGGCCACCAGGGCTTCTCAGCAAGTCCTAAAATCAGGCGCCAGTGCAGCTACTGGGGAGAAGCTGTTTCCTTGCCTTTTCTAGCTTCTTGAGCTGTATTCTTCAGCTGGTGACCCCAACCCCCATGTTCAGGACGCCATCAGTGTAGCCACCCTGCATCCCTATTCTGAGGATCCCAGTGGTTTCATTGGGCCTGTCAGAAAAACTAGGACATGTTCCCTATTCCACAATCCTTCACTGCATCATACCTGCCATGTAAGGTAATATAGCCATGACAGCATCGTGATAAACAGGGAAGACTGAATTTGTCCAGGATTTCACCTTGCATGGATCCACAACCACCGCTCATGGAAGCAGCCGGCGAGAGACTGGACGACCCATTGCACTGGGTCAGTCTCCTGCACAAGACCTCTTTACGGTGTTGAAGGGTGAGGACGCCCCAGGGAGGACTAAGGCAGACCTGAGCCAAGCCACGGTGTTGCCCATCACCTCAGATACACGTGAAAGTTGGACAGTGACTGGGAAGGGCCAGAGGAGAGCCGAGGCCTTTGAATGATGGCGTTGACAAGAATAGCTGGGCATCCGATGAACTGCCAGAAGAACGAACAAATCTGTCTCGGAGGGAGGCCGGCAGTCCAAAGGCTCCTTAAAAGTGAGGGATCGTGAGATGATGACAAGGACGTCTCAGGTACTTTGAACCTGGGATCAGCAGACCCCAGTCTCTGAAGAAGGACCTTGTGCCGGGTAAGCGAAAGGGTTCGTGCAGACAAAAAGACCCACCAGGACATCGACCAACACAGGAGCTGCAACCCGGCAATGGTTGTGGAGGATGCAGGGCCCAGGGGATGCTTGGTTCTGTGGTACATGTGGGCGCGGTGAGTTGACTGTAAATGATTCAAGGGCACCCAATAGCCGCTCACAATTCCCAGGGACTCACATGGAGGTGTCTGTCTTTGGGGCCTGGGCTCTGGCCAACCACAGCTCCCCAAAGTGTGCCCAGCCACCTCCACCCTCTCCCAGTGCCTGGATTGTCACTTGAGGGGGAGGAGGGATGCTTCCAGGGATCACCACTGAAGCACATCGATGGTGTCCATCTCTGCTCTATATCCAACTGCTTCCTCCATGGAACACCTCCCGCTGTCTTTCTGACCCTCTGTGTCACGCAAGATATTGGTGGTGTAAAGTCCAGTGACGTGGGACACCTCCAGACACTGCACACACGCCCGCACCAGCGCTCAGAGCCAGCGTCTTTCCAGGAACGATCGAGTCTTCACTTTTCAGATGAAATGAGCTCCCTGGGGCCACATCTTCCTCCGGCTTCTGAGGTGTTGGTTCTCTCCATCCCCTTCCTGACAGGGAGGTCTCCGACCCCATCACTCCTCTGCAGAGGCTTCTCGACCCGCCCCAGAGCGGTGGCCATTTGCAGTCAGATCCTTCTTTGGGGGAGCTGTCCCGAGTATGGCAGGATGTTGAACATCACCTCTGGCCTCCACCCTCAAGATGCAAGATGCCACGAACACTCCCCCCTTCCATCTGGGGCCCCCCTGAAGCATCTCAAGACACTGGCCAATGGCCCCTGGGGAGCAAATTCGGCCCCCTGGGGAAGCACCACTTTAGGCTAACAGCTCTGGCTGAAGTCACCCCTGACCTAGCAGACACCACATCCAAGGGACACTGCTTGGTTCGCAAGCTCTGTCGCTTGCCTTTGAGCACACAGGGCCTGGCAGCAGCTCTCTCGCTTCCCTCTGCATCCAGGGCACCCCATTCTCCCGGGCCCCTCCAGCCTCCCTCTGTCTCCTCTGCAGCCTTGCCCACCCATGCCAGCCCACCCACTGCTGACGTGCCTCAGCACTCCTGCAGGAGGCCCCTTCTCCCCAGGAACTGCCGTCCAGACAGACTCCTGGCCCAGCTGATCACCTGAAAAAGCCTCCTTGACCCCACCACCCAGCACACACACACACACACACACACACACACACACACAGCCTGTCACCACTGTGTCTGTTCCAACTCGTCCAGGCCCCACAGGATAGAGGAGACCGCCGGATCTTTAGAGAACCAGGCAGCCTCCCTGCTCACTGTCGGGAGAGGCTGATGGGTTTGAACTGCCGATCACACAATGAGCATCACATCTAATCCACTGCGCCTTACCTATGCACAGGTGAGTCACAAAATGACATCTTGAAGCCTCCTTTAGACTTCCAAACTGGTACGTGCCGGTGCCTACCTGATGCCACCGCTAGGATATCGTGACGTCATGCCAGACTCACCAAGAGTAAAATCAGAATCAGCCCTCTTTTCCTGGTCCCTTTCCAGCACCCAGCCCCCACTGGGAGACAGGCCCCCTCGCTGACCGGCTGGGTGGCAGGAACCAGAGTTGTCCTGGGCACTTCCCGTCTCCCTTCCTTAGTTCCAAGTGTGACCCCAGTCCGTCAGCTCTGATAGAGTCCCCGGCCAGCTCCCTCTCCCTGACTTAGAGCGCTACCCCAACCTGTCGTCTTGCAGCCTGTTCTGCCTCAAAGCCACCTGACGGGACTGAGCAGGACCGTCCACCCTAGGACTGCGGAGCCTGTGATCCCCACAGAACTCCCACTGCCACATCTTTCTTCCTGGGAACAGCCGGTGAGTCTGCACACCCAACTGCCGGTTCATAATGCCAAGCACTTTAGCCCCTGTGCCACCAGGGGCCCTTGAATGGCTGGCTGCTCCCTGCAAGGGTGGTGGCTTCGATCAGCCCAGAAGTGCCTCTGAAGAAAGTCCTGGCAACTGGCTTCTGAAAGATCGCAGCTCCTGAGAGCTCACAGACCACAGCTCTGCTCTGCCAGGCCTGGGGTGGCCAGGAGTCGGGCCCAAGTGGTTTCCAGAATCACCTGTGACTCGGGTGTGAAGTTGAGAGCTAAAGCAAGTCTTCCCTGGATCCCTTCACCAGGCTAATGAATCATCACCATCACCATCACGATAACAATCACAATAATCCCGATAGTCCCAGAATACATATTAAGTACAAATGGGTCCCCAGAGGTTTTTAGTACTGAGTCATTTAATATTCCCACACAGTACTGACCTCCCTCGTGCTACAAAGCAAGCGCAGAGAGGTCGAGTGGCTTGTTTGAGGTCGCACAGGAAAGACAGTTAGGTGCAGAGCTAGCTGTGGGCGTGGATCTGGGCTCTAGTGGACCTGGCACTGAAGGCATGGCCATTTCTTCTGCAGAAGTGTTCTCAGAGCCCCGATGTCCACCTAGGCACACACGTGTCCAGAGATCCAAGCACCCGCTGCCTAAGGGTTCACACTTTCCCTGAACACCTAGACTGCCCAGCACTGCTTTCATATGGAAGAGCATGCTTTTCCCACAGACACAGACACACACGCACATGAGCATCCCTGGAAAAACAAGTCCAACTCTCCTGCACCCTCTTCGGAGCCCCATTCGCTTCTGCCAGGTGGGGTCCAGCCATCCAGCCTGGACAACCAGAACCACCATTCACCATGCATATGTCTGGGCCAGAGTCTGACTCCCCCTGCTGGTTCCCTTCCCAGGTCCTGACACCCTCGCCCTCCCAACAGCCTGGGGACGCTCACCAGCCAGGAGAAGAAGCCAGCCGACTTGTCTTGTGTGGAGATCTGTCCCTCGTAGGGGCCGAAGATGTGCCCCTTGGGGATGACCTCGCTGATGCACCGCACGTCGTTCTCGCCACTGGCTTCCTTGACCACCTCCATGCCCTGGGGGACGGTGAGGGCCGCCCGGTCTGGGATACCCATGGGCACTGGGGTATCGGACACGAACACTGGGGGGCCATGGTTTGGGCATTCATCCACAAAGTACTCCTGGCAGGACTCGCAGACTGAAGGGATAAAAGAGGAGGGTGGGTCTCAGTGGGGGAGGAAGTGGAATGCCCATAGAGGGGGCTTTGGGGTATGTGGGAGGCCCACTGAGTGGGACCTGGGGACATCAGTTCTGACCCTGGGCCAGCCAGCTGCAGGCTCCTGTGTGGTCCCTTACCCACCCCGGGAGCTCAACGGGCACTGCGGATAATGTTGGGAGACTGTTGTGTCAAACGCACAGCCGGCCTCTGGAGTCGGAGGACGCTGGGCTTCGATGGTGCTGTTGCACCTGTGGCTGGCAGGTCCCTAACCTTCTCCACAGCTCAGATGCCACACCCTGTGCAATGGGGCCAATAATAAGCACCCCGGTGGCGGAGGAAGATGAACTGAGGTCCATGAGGGGTTGGTTTTATGGCCTCAAATGCAGGAACAGGGCCATGGGTGGGAGGTGAGGGGGTGAGGGGAAAGTTCCAGAGTCCCGAGTTCCACTTACACCAGAAATCCACTTGCTGGAAGCTTTGGGGCATGATGAGGTCACGCTTCCCCTTCAGTTTCTTGGGCTCGACGTCCATGGCGGATGGGTCTGGCCTCCTAGAGCTGACCAGCACGCAGGGGCCAGTAAAGACAGCAAGGAAGCCATCAGTGAGGGAGAAGCTGATGGGAGAGAAGCCGGGCGCCCAGCCTGGAGGCCCCTGGGACCTGGGGAGCATGGAGGAAGCCCAGCCAGCTATCTACTCTCTCCCAGGTAGGCCAGGAGCCCTGAGACCTAGGCCCAGAGTGGCGGGAGCTCCTGCCTGGCTTGCTCGAGAGCCTGTGCTCCCAGGAGCTGCCAGGAGCAGAGTTCAGGAAGGGAGGCTTCAAGTGGGAGCTGCTTCTCCAGGGACCCCAACTAACCCAGCCCAGGCGCCCTTGTCTCTCTTGTCCCACACAGGAGCCTCACCAGGGCTGGCCATATTCCTGGTCGAGGAGTGGGGAGCAGACCTCTGTCTTCACCACTGTCACCATATCCCCCACAGCAGCCTTGGTCTGCGACAAGCACTCCTTCATGTTCTCCGTCATTCTGTCCTGGGGACCGGCACAGGGAGAGGATCAAAGAGACAGGGGAAGAGGGGTCAGCCATGAGGAGGGCAAGCAAGGGTCCTGTGGAGTCCAGTTACCCGCCTGTCCCTCCCCAGAGGAAGTGCTGGAGCACAGAGACTACACAAGCAGCTGTAAGCCCGCCAAGAGAAAATGTCATTTCCATCCTGCACTGGTCCTGAGGTGGGCGGGCTGGGGCCAACAGTCCCCTGGGGTCTGGGACTAGGGCAGCTGGGGCCAAGAAACCTAGCCAGTGGGGAACAACAGTCTGGGTCCCCAGTGCAGGGGGCAAAGGCCACCCACGAGGGACCCACAGAAGCCTGGGCACAACTCTGCATAGGACAACAAGGACGAGCAAGTCAAATCAAACTGGGACCAAGGGGCCTGGGCAGCGCTGGTGTGTCTCAGTAGAACTGCCCCGCACCCAGGGATGGCCAGCTGCAGCACTCAGGCCCGACTTGCCTGCTCAGAGCAGGTACAGGCGGGGCCTGGGGGGTGCCCCACCCCCACCTCCCACTCTAGGGGTGTCTCCAGCCCTCGGCTTACCGCCCTCCACCACCGCACCGGGCTTCAGCCCCTCCCTTGGCGCCCCGGGTTCGTCATGGCAAGCCCAGGGCACTTGTCCGGCCTGGCCAGTGCGCAGCAGCTCGGGCTGGGAGCGTGCTCGGGCCCCTGGACTGGGCTAGCAGCGCCTGTGAGTCACTCCCTGGGCCCCGCTGGCCCCACCCCTGCTCCTCGGCTAATCAGCCCCCTGCTCCCCACCGGGGCCCCAAGGCCGGCGGGGAGGGGTGTGGGGACGCAGGGCGGCCTGCACCCTCCGCCGAGCCGGCGGGGACAGGGGACGCCGGGGCTGGGGGTGCCCGGGCCACCCGCCCCCAGCCCCGGCGCCCGCGGGCCGCTCCCGGCGGTTCTCCGCGCCACGGAGAGAGGCGGGCCGGGCCGGGGGCGCGCGCCGCTCGCCCTCCGCTCTCACCCACCTTCCCGGCGGGGAGCTCCGGCCCGGCGCCGCCCCCCGCCCGCCCGCCCGGCCCGGCATTCCTTGCGGGGGCATGTGGCTTCTTGCCGGCCCCGGGGGCACGCAGTTGGCTGGCGGCCGGGAGGGGGGCGCGCGGGGAGCGGCGGGCCGCAGCGGAGGCCCCTCCCGGCGGGCTGCGGAGGAATGCCGGCCCAGCCTCGGGCTCGGCCCCCCTCGGTGGGCGTCTGCCGAAGGCGGGGGGGGGGGGGGCACACAGCGCCAGCGCGGGGGAGGGAGGCCAGGTCCTGTCACCGGGGCGCATCCCCACAGGGGAAGCAGGTCCCGGAGAGCTCCAGCAGCCCAGCGCCTGGTGGCAAGACTGGAACACCCAGGGGACTTGCTGCACCCCAGCCCTGCTCGACCCCCACCCTGCCTTGGGCCCCATGATGGATGCAGGGGGATCAGTGCTTGGGGCTGGGCCAGGGGTTGGGAGGGGTCATTCAGGCACAAGTCAGGGCTAGGTGTCCAGTGACTTACCCAAGGTCACCCAGCCCTTTCCAGACAGTCATTCTGTGTCCCAGTCATTTCAAGACATGGAAGCCCCAAATCCAAGCTTCATGCTTCAGGCCTGGCTCACCTCCAGCCCGTGCCCCACCCCCCCACCCCTGTCCAAGAATGATCACTCAGTCATCCTGTAGTGCGTTACAACTTCAGCCCACAAGTCCAGGTGCCGCTGGGGGGCAAGACTGGCGGGCTGGGAAGGACCCCTGACTGGGTACCCTGGGTCCAGAAGGCCAGTTCACACTCAACGGGCAGCACCGCCCAAATGGATCAGAGCCTGGGCTTTGGAGAGGCACAGCCTGAGTTCAAATCCATAGCCACTCATGGCGGGTCACCTGACAGCCTTGGCTGGAAATGTAGCTAATTGTAGACTCAGCCCGGGATTTGGAGGAGGCTGGAGACAGCGCAGCATGTCCCACAGAGGACGGTGATCAGGAATGTAGCTGTGGCCAATGTCATACGGGGCTGCCTTTGAATTCATTTTCTAAGTCAACCACGTGCAAACGCTGCCTGTTTATGAAAAACAGGTGGGGAGCAAAAAAATAAAAATACATTTATTTTTGGTTTTTAAACAGACTGGAATTGTTTTT
This sequence comes from Nesogale talazaci, assembly GCA_004026705.1. NCBI lineage: Eukaryota > Metazoa > Chordata > Mammalia > Afrosoricida > Tenrecidae > Nesogale > Nesogale talazaci. The sequence continues at coordinate 2,045 of PVJH01043496.1, read as the reverse complement.
GCATTCCCAGGCTCTGACCGCCCCTGCCCTCCTGTTCGCCTGAGCCGTCGGTCCACAAGGCGCCTGTTCGCCTGATCCTGCTGTAGCCTCCACTGGAGCCCTGGTGGCGCATGGGTTAATGTGTTACGCTGCTAACCGCAAAGTCCCCAGTTTGAAACCATCAGCCGCTCTGTGGGGAAAGCGGAGGCTGTCTACTCCTGCAAAGTTACCCATGGGGGCAGTTCCACCTAGTCTTATGAGGCGACGCATATCGAGGGCCTCAGGTTTGAGCGTTTATATCCTGGATCTCCAGCACCCCTGGGACACATCCCCCTATCCTTGAGCCTGGACTGCCCTTCCCTACATACCCCTTTTCCTTTTGAGCATTTCCCTCGTTCAGAACGTGTTGTATCTGCATGGCCCTTCCATGATTGTCTGACTCCCATCGTAGACACTCAGCGCCCTGCAGGCAGAAGTCCAGTGAATTGCCAGCACCCAGGACAGTGCCTGGAACCAGGGCTGGGCCTAGGGCCAGGCAAGCAAAGTGCGAGGACATCAATGTCAGGGGCGGCACTCACTCATTTGCTCACTCTCAGGGTCCTGCGCCAGAGAGACAGTGTCTACAAGCCCGTCCCCCAAGCATCTCCCTGCCTCGTCCACTCATCAGCCCTGGTACAGCGAGGCGGCTGGTGGTTTCAAACTGCTGACCCTGCAGTGAGCAGCCGAGCGTGCATCCCATGACACGACCACTGGGGCGGGGCGGGGGGGGGGGCGGGATTTTTTTTACTCCCCTCTATCAAGTTGGCGCGGACTCATCATGATATCTCGTGGGTTGCTGAGACTGTAACTGCAGGAGTAGAGAACCCAACCTCTCTCTCCCTCATTGCTGTTGGTGCTTTCAAAGTGGCAACCACGCAGACTGCAGCCCAGGCCGGAACCACGACTCCACCCGGTCCTTGATAGACACTTGCAAACGAATGACCACCAAATGAACCATGCCGTAACTCCTTGCCCCTCTTTACCAAGTCCCTCTGTCCACACTGAGACTCTCGGTTCTGGAAGAGACCTCTGGGAAGGAGAAAAGGAGGGGGCAGAGGAGCTTCTTGTTTTGAACCGACCCCAGAAGGCCCTGACCCAGTGAGGGTGGTGTGGTGGGCACTGAGAGCCGGAGAAGTGCAGCAAAAACTGATGGGGTCAGACTCTTTAGGGCCGATCTCAAAAATAAGATGAAAAGTTGTGTGACCCAAAGACAGTCCCTCAAGCTTCCCAGACATTGGTTTCACCTTTGCTTGAGATGGGACTAATCACACCCACCCACCCACAAATCAAATCATGACCCCTGAGGCACTTGAGACTCTTACCAGAAGAGTCCAAACTCACAGACATCCGGCCGATAGGACTCGAGGAGGCAGCCCTGCAGCCCAGGGTGGCATGTTCCTGGGGCTTCTGGGACTCTTTCCTTTTGAATCATTTTACTGGGGGCTCGTACAGCTCTTATCACAATCCATGCATCCATCCATTGTGTCAAGCACATTTGTACATTTGTTGCCTTCATCATTCTCAAACATTTTCTTTCTATCTGAGCCCTTGGTATCAACTTCTCAGTGTCCCCTCCCTCCCTCATGAACCCTTGTTAGTTTGTAAATTATTACTTTTTCATGTCTTATGCTGTCCGATGTCTCCCTTCACTGACTTTTCTGTCGTCCATCCCCCTCGGAAGGGGTTAGAGGTAGATCATTGTGGCCGGTTTCCCCTTTCTTCCCCCCACCTCCCCCTTACCCTTCTAGTATGGCTGTTCTCAATATTGGTCCTGAGGGGTTTATCTGCCCTGGATTCCCTGTGTTTCCAGCGCTTATCTGCACCCTTGTACATGGTCTGGTCTAGCTGGAATTGTAACAGAGAATTAGGGTCATGATAGTCGGGGGAGGAAGCATTAAAGAATTAGAGGAAAGTTGTTATGTGTTCATTGGTGTTATGCTGTAACCTGACGGACTCATCTCCTCCCCATGACCTTTTGTTAAAGCAATGTCCAATTGCCTACAGAAAGGCTTTGGGTCTCCACTGTA